>PVIU01018059.1:0-40054 GCA_004026605.1 Ondatra zibethicus
AGCAGGGTTTGATTCTCAGCACCCACACGGTGGCTCACGACTGTCTATAACTCCAGTTCCAGAGGATCTGACTCTTTCTTCTGGTCTCCTTCTGCACACAGTACTCATATTTACACTCAAGTTCACAAATACACATACACTTAAAACAAAAATGAATAATAATAGAGTTCCCCACTAAATTTAGGCTAAACTTCAAAACTACTCCTTCAAGGCCCTCCTTGAAGGGTGAGCAGCTCATTCCCTTGCCTAACCTGATCTGTCCTCAATAGCCTGGTCCTGAGGCCTTTACATATGCCTAGATAGTCTCTGGGTTGGCTTTTCCCCATGTCTATCAGCCCCTCAGAGAGGCTCCCAGAGCCTATGCTGAATCCTGACTGCATAAATCTGTCTTCTACCTCTACATTTTAAGGTCCACTAGGAGAGGGATTTTCATGTTATCTTGTCCCCAAACCTGAACTGTGTATGTCCCCCTGTAAATTCCATGGGAAGCCCTCACCCCCAGCCTCAGACTATGACAATGTCTGAGGCAGAAATTATCCTAAGGTGAGTCACCCAGCAGTCAGGTGACCCAACCTCCACTTTACTGCTTTCTTTACAAAGAGCTGACTGTGAGTCAGGCATGGCGGTGCATGCCTGGAGCCCCAGCACTTTGCAAGAGGAACCCTGTGGGTGAAGGGGGGGTGAAGGATGTGAAGATGAAGAGGGACCTGAGCACAGCACAGCCCCACACTCTACAGCCAACTTCCAGACTCAAAGCTCTGACACAGGAATTGCTCTCAGGAGAAGGAGTGTAGTATGGGCCTGCACTGGGTGGTGTGGGGATCAACTTGACACAAGTTGGAGTCATCAGAGGAATGAGCCTCAGTTGAGAAAATGGCTCAATGAGATCTAGCTGTAAAGCATTTTCTCAAGTAGTGATCAAGGGGGGAGGGCCCAACCCATGGTGGGTGGTGCCATCCCTGGGCTGCCGGTTCTCAGTACTTTAAGAAGGTAGGCTGCGCAAGCCAGGGAAAGCAAAGTAGTAAACAGCTCCCCTCCACGGCCTCTGCATCAGCTCCTGTCTCTGAGATCCGGCCCATTTGGGTTCCTGTCCTGACTTCCTTCAGTGATGAACAGCAATGCTGAAGTGCTTTTTGGTCATGGTGTTTTGTCATAGCAATAGAAACCCTAACTAAGACAAGACCTGAGAAAGCATAAGCACTTCACATAGAGTAGGTGCTCCATAAATGTTCAAATGGCCAGATAAATGGACAGCAAAAACATTTTTCTTAGTGACACCAAGGTCTCAGGCCAGCCCTTAGGACTGCAGGCTACCACCTGCAGGTTCCCCATTAATCGACTCTGATGAGAGTTTTACCCCTGGGAAACTCTGCAATGGGAGTGGCCCTACAGCTCCATCTGAGGGTCATGTTCTGAAGATCTATCTGGGGATGTATAGGATAGCATGCATGTCCCAGAGAGGATCTGGCTAAATGGGGGATTGTCAAACAAGTTTCAGACATTTTACAATAGCTGTAACCAAAGCAGGGTGTCCAGATCAAAGGGGTGTCCCTGTGGGCTGTAGAGCAGGTATTAGCTGACATCATCTTTGTCAACTGCAGCCACTGCTCCCCGAATGCAGCTAACCACAGGGTCTTCTGAGAGCCTGTGTGATTAATAGAATAAGAGGGTACCTGAGAAGGCTGCAAATGGTCCCCAATTTGCTGGTCACTGAGGCTGCTGGAGTCTGGCACCTGCTCCCTAAGTCCCCCAGCAACCAACTCTGCAGGGGCAGATTCAACTGGCACATAAACCTTGTGCCAACTGCACAGGCCCAGGACAACAGGTGGGGTGCTATAACAGTCAGGCCTGTGGTGTCATGTGTCAGAGGAAACAATACAGCTATAATTATTAAACACCCAGGATGTCCCATATACCCAAGACCACACTAATCACCAGCACATGCCAGGCTGGCCCTGCATTGCTCTTTGGAGGTGGCAGGGATAGAGACACAGCTAGGAGGGTCTTACAGAGGGGCCATGGGCCACAAAGCTCTGAGGAACATGGCCACTATGAGTATTCACACTCTGCCTCATGCCTATTAGCCTCATGCTTTTCTGGGTTACATCATGGCTGTCACTGGTACTCGGGTCCCTGGGAACAAAGAAAACTATAATTATTATTGTCCCCATTTTAGCCATTGAGGAGCCTAAAGTCCACAGGAGAAAGGACTTTACAGGAAGGACAGAGACTAATCTTTAGTTCACAAAGCCAAAGCCCAACCCTGTGTACCTGGGTGTCAAGCGACCTGCAAGGTTAAGCAGGTCTATCCATTTGTTGGTTTCCCAAAGCCCAATGTGCTTGTCACCCAATACTCTCATGAACTGCACCCCCAGGGCACAGATAAACCTCCCATAAGCAGCTATGATGATCAGAGTCAGTTCCTGAAAGTCCCCCTGCCATCCTTACTGTCATCCTCTGAGGCCAGGTCCTGCTCAGTACTGGCATAGGTGCGCAGGAACTCGGCAAAGGCCCCATCCTGGTCTAGCAGCTCCTGGTAGGAACCCATCTCTGATATCTTGCCGCCACTCATAACAATGATGACATCCACTTGGGGCAGGGAGCTGATGCCATGGGTGACCAGGATCCATGTCTATGAGTAAAGCAGAGACCTGACCCCATTAGCACCATGAAGGAAACTGTCACAGCCCTGTAGAGACTAGAGGTATCTTGGATCTTAGGACTCGATGGCATTGCTCAGGTCCAAAGGCTTTGGGGACACACTACACACACACACACACACACACACACACACACAATCTCTCTCTCTCTCTCTCTCTCTCTCTCTCTCTCTCTCTCTCTCTCTTTCTTTCTCTCTCTCTCTCTCAGGAGGGCCCACCCTGTGTCAGGCAGAAGCAGCAGGGGACAAAGCCAGCAGATCCCTGCTTGGACTCCAGAGATAGAGACAAAATGAACCACAGGCTAGAACCAGTGCTGGAGGGGGCAGTGTGCAGAGAAGGGTAATTCAGAGAATTGGAAAGAACCATTTGAATAGGAAACTCTAAGAGGGAGACAAACACCACCCAAGAGTATAGATGAGGAATTGTGAGGTCACCACACAAATCTGCATTTGACAGTCCCACTGTGTTTGCAGTGCTAAGAGCTAAATTCAAGCCCTGTGCACTTGAAACAGGAACTCTACCACTGGGCTACATCTCCATCCCTTGTCTTTTAAGACAAGTTCTTTCTATATAGGCCAGGCTATTCCAACCCTCTGATCTCAGCCTCCCCAGTGCTGGGCTAACAGGTGTACTCCACCATGCCTGACTCTGATGTTTGTGTTTTGCACAGTAACTTTCACTATCCTTCCACTCAAACCCACCACGAAACCAGTCTATGCTGCGCAATTCTGCTTGTGCTGGCATGCTGAGCAAAAACATGTGTACAGACTGTCAACAGATGGTAGTCTCTTCTTGAAGAGCCAGGTGGCAATTGCCATTCTTTAGAAGTTGATATGCACAGCATACCATCTCTAAGGGAATATTTGCTTTGGTTTTGCTGTTTTTCCTCAAACCTCAGCATTCCTTCCTACACACATTGCTACACTATAATTAGGAAGAACCAGTATGTTCCTCCATCATTCTAAAAAAAAAAAATCAAAACAAAACCCAGGATTACAGCCTCTGTATCCTCTCTGGCTAAGGCTGGCTGAGTCACCTTCCTGCTCCAAGCTCCACCCTCAGCCTCAGCCCTGCTTGCCACGGGAAGGAATGCCAGCCTTACTGGAGGTCTGTGTGGTCTCATGAGGAAGAAAGGTCCTTTAACCAATGAGGCATTGAATTCAAGTGAGGCCAATAACTCATCCTATAAAGACCTGGTAAGATACCTGCTGTGGGGAGCTGGCAGATGGTTTAGTTCATGTGCTTGCCACACAAGGACCTGAATTTGATCCCCAGAATCCATGTGAAAAAGGCAGTTATGGTGGCAGACCCCTGTAGTTCTGTTACCAGGCAAGCAGAGACAGGAGGATCTTTGGGGGCAGCAGAGTTTAGTCGGTGAGCTCTAGTTTCAGGAAGAGACCTTGTCTTAGGAAGAGACCTTTTCTTAAAGAACAAGGTGCCTGAGTAAGGACACCCATGGTTGACTTCTGGTCTCTACCTGCATACATACATGCATGCACACCAGTACATACTGGTTTGTGTGTGAACTTGACACAAGTTGGAGTCATCAGAAAGGAAGGGGCCTCAGTTGAGGAAATGCCTCCATGAGATCCAGCTGTAAGACATTTTCTCAATTAGTGACCAATCAGGGAGAGCCTAGGCCATGGTGGGTGGTGCCATCCCAGGGCTGGCACCGGGTTCTGTAAGAAAGCAGGTTGGCCAGGTAATGCTGGTGCATGCCTTTAATCCCAGCACTGGGGAGGTAGAGGCAGCCAGATCTCTGTAAGTTCAAGACCAGTCAGTTCTACAGAACAAGTTCCAGGATAGTTAGAGCTGTTACACAGAGAAACCCTATCTCGAAAAATTTAGAGGGAGAGAGCAGGCTGAGTAAGACATGGATGCCTACCCACCCAGCCTGTCCTGGCAATCCTGCCTTGGATCCCACACAATACTTAGACCCTTCAGTTTAGTTAACACCTCCAACCTATATCAACTCAAGGGCCCATCGACCCAAAGAAGCTTGAGATATACAGCAAGTAAAAGACATCATGTATCAAATAAACAAGTTGGTGGATGGATCCTTGGCTGGAGACTGGGAGCACACAAATTCAGCTCTCCCAAGAGGTCCCTGTCACTATGAGTGACTGCAATCCTAGCACATACACAGACAACCACTTGCACAGGAACTGGGAGGCACACCTAAGGCCCTCTTCAAAAGTGACAGTGAAACAGGTAACAAGAGGGACTTAAGAACCTTTGTCTCTTTGCTATGTGACTCAATCACAGGCAAGTCCCCTAACCTCTCTGAGCCTCCCTTTTGTCAGCTGTCCATTAGGGATCACATGAGTTGCTGTGCAGATGACTTAAGTTAAAAATGTTAGCATGGCAGCAGAGTGAAGAAGGGGGTGTCAGCTAGTCCAGAGCTGTCTGCATTATCACTCACAGACACACCTCCGAGGTGAGAAGGGAGTCACTACTAGTGTCTTGTGCTGTGGTGGGACAGTATGTGGCAAAAGCACAGCACACCTTTATTATTATTATTATTATTATTATTCTCTTGGACTCTGAATCGCCATTTGAGAGGCTCCCACTTGGGTGGTTTCTGACACTGCAACTCAGACCACAGCACCAAAAGCCAGATGGTATAGACCCTTACCAAACCCACAGAGCTTGGCAAAAGGAGCAGAACCACAGGCTGGAGACAGCAGGTCCCTGACAGTCTACTTGCAGAGGACAGAATTTTATGTGAAAGGCTCTGGCAAAGTATGCACCTGTTTGTTACACAGCAGTAGCTGACAGTTACATGCTGTACCCATGCCATAACTCACCTTCTCTACAATCTCTGTCAGGTCCCCATTGGGCAAGATTTCCAGATCCAGGAGGAGGGCACAGGCTTCCAACACTGCCTTGTAGTAGCGTTCCTCCAGGGGATGTCCAAACAAGATGTTCTCTCGGAGAGAGTCATTCTGAATCCAAGCCTGCTGGGGCACATAGGCCACAGAGCCCTGTGTGGCAAGTAGTGGAGAGGAAAGACAGACAGAGTTGATGAAAAGATAATAGCGTACACCTGTCTGCAAAAAGAGTCGGTCTCCCAAAACACACAGCAAGGGCAAGAAGAGAAGGGCATTGACCCAGGGGGAAATCACAGACAAGGAAGAAATTGTTCTTTCTAGGGACAGAAAGGCCAGCTTGACTGGACACGGGTGACTCAGGTGAGAACAAGGGAGGCAGGAAGGCAGGTAAAGGGGACTAGTTCACAAAGGGCTGATTTCATGCCCACCTTTATCAAAAAAGGCAACAGAGGATTCTAAAATAAGGGAACAGAAATCAATGACCTAAATTTGGATCTAAAATTCTCAGAAAAAAAAATGATTCAATTGCTATTCTAACATTCCAGCTTCTATGAGCACTAATTGTCAGTACACCCCAGTTATAAACCTCACAAGGTATTCAGCTGCAGGCCACATCTTCCAAAACATGGGGAAAACTAATGTTTTCAATACACTTTGTGAAATTACCAGCTACAAATAGTTCTTGGACTCGAAACATCAATGCCTGGGATGGTAGGAACCCAAGAATTAGGAAACAGAATGCAACATAAATATCTAACCATGATGAGTAATTTCCCTTTGTTAACCTTGTTCATGTTGCCTGTCTATTACTTGGAAGAAAAACAGGACACATCTAGAAGCAACAGGTATTTGCCTGAACCAAGACACTGTCCACTTAGGTCTAAAAGGGCACTGAACCAGCAAGGGAAGGATCTGAATTGAAAGCAAACAGTGACCCAAGTCCACATCCCCAAACTTGAGTTCCCAGAAGAGGATGCAGAGAGCAGACAGGTCCAGGCACACACACCTGGCACAGACTGGATGAAGTAAAATAGTTGGTGTTTTGTTTTGTGTTTTGTTTTTCCTCTCTGGCGTCACCAGAGGCTGCTGGCAACACGGTAAGGAACTGATTTGCACAGCAGGCAAAAGCTTCAGAGTAAACAAGGTGCACATGGAAAGGGCTCAAGGAAATTTTTCTTTTAGCAGCCTGTAACACTTCAAAGTTCAGCTCAACACGAAGTGTACTGCACCTCAAATCTCTAATTCCACACTCTTCCCCTCCAGGCCCATATTAAGAATTCAACTAACACTAAGGATTCAAACTGTGTTTCGTAGATCAGGTTCTGAGATTATTATGGCCACATCAATCAGCACTGGTTACATCCTATTTACAGGAACCAGCTCTTTGTCTCATTGATTCTTTGTATTGTTTTCTTTGTTTCTATTTTGTTGATTTCAGCTCTCACTTGGATTATTTCCAACCGTCTAGTTCTCTTAGGTGAGTTTGCTTCTTTTTGTACTAAAGTTTTCAAATGTTCTATTAATTCACTAGTGTGGGATTTGTCTAGCTTCTTTATGTAGGCATTTAGTGCTATGAACTTGCCTCTTAACACTGCTTTCATTGTGTCCCATAAATTTGGGTATGTTGTGTGGTCATTTTCATTGAATTTTTAGGAAGTCTTTAATTTCTCCCTTTATTTCTTCCTTTATCCATTGATGATTCAGATGAGAACTGTTTAATTTCCATGTGTTTGTGGATTCCCTGGGATTAGTATTGCTGTTGACTTACAGTTTTAGACCATGGTGATCTGATAAGGTACATTGGGTTATTCCATTTTTTTTGTATTTGTTGAGGTTTGTTTTATTACCGAGTATGTGGTCAGTTTTTGAGAAGGTTCCATGAGGTGCTGAGAAGAAGGTATATTTTTTTCTGTTTGGATGTAATAGTCTATAGATGTCTGTTAAGTCCATTTGAGTCATAACATCTGTTACTTCTCTTATTTCTCTGTTCATTTTTTGTCTGATTGACCTGTCCAGTGGTGAGAGGGGAGTGTTGAAGTCTCCCACTATTAGTGTGTGGGGTTTAATATATGATTTAAGCTTCAGAAGTGTTTCTTTGACATATGAGGGTGCCCTTGTATTTGGGGCATAGATGTTCAGTATTGAAATTTTCTCTTGATGGATTTTTCCTGTGACTAATATGAAATGACCTTCTTTGTCTCTTTTGATTGGTTTTAGGTTGAAGTCTATTTTGTTAGATATAAGGATAGCTACACCCGCTTGTTTCTTAGGCCCATTTGATTGGTATATTTTTCCCAACCCTTTACTCTGAGACAATGTCTGTCTTTGAGGTTGAGATGCGTTTCTTGTATGCAGAAGAAGGATGGATTCTATTTTCGTATCCAATCTGTTAGCTTGTGCCTTTTTGTAGGTGAGATGAGTCCATTTACATTAAGGGATATTAATGACCAGTTATCTCCTGTTAATTTAGTTTTCATCGTTGGTGATGTTAATTTGTGCATTATTTTCTTCTTTGGATTTTACTGTAATGAGATCATCAATTGTCTGTGTTTTTGTTGATGTAGCCATCTTCCTTGGGTTGGAGTTTTCCGTCTAGTATTTTGTGTAGGGCTGGGTTTGTGGCTAGGTATTGGCTAAATCTAGGTTCGTCATGGATTATCTTGTTTTGTCCTTCTATGGTGATCAACAGTTTTGCTGGGTATAGTAGTCTGGGCTGGCATCCATGGTCTCTTAATGTCTGCATAATGCTTGACCATGACCTTCTGGCTTTTATCGTCTCCAATGAGAAGTCAGGTGTATTCCTATAGGTCTACCTTTATATGTTACTTGGCCTTTTCCCTTTGCAGCTCTTAATATTCTTTCCTTACTCTATATGTTTAGTGTTTTGATTATTATGTGGCGAGAGGACTTTTTTTTTTGATCCAGTCTATTTGGTGTTATGTAAGCTTCTTGTATCTTCATAGGCATGTCTTTCTTTAGGTAGGGAAAGTTTTCTTCTATGATTTTGTTAAATAAATTTTCTGTGCCTTTGATTTGAACTTCTTCTCCTTCTTCTATACCTATTGTTCTAAGATTTGGCCTTTTAATGGTGTCCCATATTTCATGGATATTTTGGGTTAAGCTTTTGTTAGATTTAATGTTTTCTTTAACTGATGAGTCTATTTCCTCTATTGTATCTTCAGCATTTGAGATTCTCTCTTCCATCTCTTTTATTCTGCTGTCCATGCTTATGTTTGTGGTTCCCGATCTTTTTCTCATGATTTCTGTTTCTATAATTCCTTTGGCTTGTGTTTTCTTTATTGTTTCTATCTCAGTTTTAAAGACCTGAATAGTTTCTTTTATATATTTGATTTCTTTTTCTTGGTTTTCTTTAAGTGATTTGCTGATATCTTCCAATTTTTTGTTTGTCTTTCCTCAATTTCTTTAAGGGAATTTCTCATTTTATCTTTAAGAATTTCAAACATTCTCTTGATGTTATTTTTTAGGTCATTTTCTTCTCGTTCATCCATTTTTGGTTGTTCAGGTCTTGCTGTTGTAGACTCTTTAGGTTTTACTGGTATTGTGTTACTCTTTGTGGTGTAGCATGTGTTCGTACCTTTTTTACTCATCTTTTCCTCTAATTGGTGTGGTTGGGGCTGTGTGTGACTCTGGTGATTAATCTTCTAGGTGCCAGTGAATCCAAAGCTCAGATGGTTGTTCCTCATGGTGCAGTCAGTGTCACAGTTCCAGTTACCCCATTGGTTACTTGGTGTTCTGGAGATAGCTCAGTGCTCCTGTGCCTTGCTCTGCTCCCTTGGAGTTTGCTGTCTCAGGCCTACTTTGACCTAGGTTGCTGGCTTTGCCCTGTTTGTGTAAATCCTGGTCTGGATCTCCTCCTGCAGAAGTCCCTGGCTTGGGGTTGAATCTGTTCTGGTGGAGATCACTGACTCTAGATCTGGTTGCTGGCTCAATCCTGATCCGCTAGTGTCCAGGGACTGGGTTGGCTTCTGGGACTGGATTTGCTCCTGGCTTCTGCTCCTGGTGGAGCTTGTTTCCTCAGGCCCTTTCTGTCCTAGGTGCCTCTTCAGTTCCACTCCTGTGGAATTTGTTGCCCAAGGTTGAGTTCCTTGCCTCAGGGCAAATGTGGCCTAGGTTACGGGCTTTGACCTGTATCTGTAAATCCTGGTCTGGATTCCCTCCTGCAGAAGTCCCTGGGTTGAAGTTGGACCTGGAAAGGTTTCTGGCTCCAATCTACTGCCTCAGAGGTCCCAGGCTCAGGTGTGCCCAGAATCGCAGAGGACCTGCTTACTTCCACAGAGGTCCCAGACTCATGCTCGGACCCACAGAGTTTCCAGGTTCCCGTCTATTCCCTTTGACGTCCCAGACCAATGCCCGAACCCACAGAGGTCCTGGCTCAGGCCTACTCCCTCTTAGAACCCAGACTCATGCCTGGCCCCACCAAGATGTCTGATTCCTGCCTATTCCTTTATAGGTCCCAGGTTCACTCACACCCAGACTGGCAGAGGTCCTGGCTCAGGCCTGGGTCCTAGGAGGTCCTAGACTCACGCCCAGACCCATGGGGCCCAGATTAGGTCTACTCCCTTGAAGGTCCCAGATTCATGTCTGGAGCCTCAGTGGTCTCTGTCTTTGGCTCACTCGTTCCAATGGAGTTCACTGACTCTGGCTCAATCCTGATCTGCCCATGTCCTGGACTGGGTTGGCTGCCAGGACTGGATTTGCTCCTGGCTTCTGCTCCCTGTGCAGCTTGTTTCCTTTTCCAGCTTCTTTATGTGGGCATTTAGTGCTATGAACTTTCCTCTTAACACTGCTTTTATTGTGCCCCATCATAAATCTGGGTATGTTGTATAGTCATTTACATTGAATTTTAGGAAGTCTTTAATTTCTCCCTTTATTTCTTCCTTGATCCATTGATGATTCAGGTGAGCATTGTTTAATTTCCATGTGTTTGTGGGCTTTCTAAAATTAGTGTTGCTGTTGAATTCTAAATTTAAGCCATGGTGATCATTTAAGATACATTGAAGATACATGGGGTTATCCCAATTCTTTTATATCTGTTGAGGTTTGCTTTGTTACCTAGTATGTGCTCAGTTTTTGAGAAGGTTCCATGTAGTGCTGAGAAGAAGGTATATTCTTTTCTGTTTGGACAGAATGTCCTATAGATGTCTGTTAAGTCCATTTGAGTCATAACATCTGTTAGTTCTCTTATTTCTCTGTTCATTTTCTGTCTGACAGACCTGTTCAGTGGTAAAGTGGGTTGTTGAAGTCTATCACTACTTGTGTGTAAAGTTTAAGGTGTGATTTAAACTTTCATAGTGTTTCTTTGACATATGAGGGTGCCCTTGTATTTGGGGCATAGATGTTCAGTATACAGATTTCCTCTTGATTGATATTTCCTGTGACTAATATGAAATGTCATTCTTTGTCTCTTTTGATTGACTTTACTTTGAAGTCTATTTTGTTAGATATTAGGATGGCTACATCAGCTTGTTTCTTATGTCCATTTGATTGAAAAAAATTTTTCCAAACCTTTACTCTGAGGCAATGTCTGTCTTTGAGGTTGAGGTGTGTTTTTTGTATGCAGCTGAAGGATGGATTGTGTTTTTGTATCCAATCTGTTAGCCTGTGTCTTTTTATAGATGAGTTGAGTCCATTTATATTAAAGGATATTAATGACCAGTGATTGCTAGATCCTGTTATTTTAGTTTTTGCTGTTGGTGATGTTATTGTGTGGTTTTTTTCCCCTTCTTTGGGAGTTGCTGCTGTGAGATCATCTATTGTCTGTGTTTTTGTGGATGTAGCTAACATCCTTGGGTTGGAGTTTTCCTTCTAGTACTTTGTATAGGACTGGGTTTGTGGCTAGGTTTGGTTAAATCTGGTTCTGTCATGGAATATCTTGTTTTGTTTTTCTATGGTGATTGAAAGTTTTGCTGGGTATAGTAGTCTGGGCTGGCATCCATGGTCTCTTAATGTCTGCATAATGCTTGACCAGGACCTTCTGGCTTTCACTGTTTCCATTGAGAAATCAAGTGTAATAGGTCTGCCTTCATATGTGCCTTTTTCCTCTATAGTTCTTAATTTTTTTTCTTTATTCTGTATGTTTAGTGTTTTGATTATTTTGGGGCAAGGGGACTTGTCTTTTTGATCCAGTCTATTTGGTGTTATGTAAGCTTCTTGTATCTTCATAGGCATATCTTTCTTTAGGTTGGGAAAGTCTTCTTCTATGATTTTGTTAAATATATTTTCTGTGCTTTTGAGTTGTATTTCTCCTTCTTTTATCCCTATTATTCTTAGTTTTGGTCTGTTTTGGTGTTCCAATTTTCCTGGATATTTTGTATTAAGCTGTGGTTAGATTTAGTGGTTTCTTTGACTGATGAGTCTATTTCCTCTAATGTATCTTCAGTGCTTTAAATTTTCTCTTCCATCTCTTGTATTCTGATATTTATGCTTGCATTTGTGGTTCCTGATTGTTTTCTCATAATTTCCATGTCTATAATCAGTTTGTATTTTCTTTATTGTCTCTAGTTCAGTTTTAAAGTCTTGAATCGTTGATTTCATCTGTTTGATTGCTTTTTCTTATTTTTCTTTAAGGGTTTTGTCGATGTCTTCCAATTTTTTGTTTGTCTTTTCTTCCATTTCTTTGAGAGAATTTTTTATTTCCTCTTTAAGGGCTTCAAATATTCTCCTAAAGTTATTTTTTACATCATTTTCTTCTGCTTCATCTATATTTGGGTGTTCAAGTCTTGCTGTTATAGGGCCACTAGTTTTTGTTGGTGTCGTGTTGCTCTTTATGGTATTTATTGTGTTCTTACCTTGTCTACCCATCTTTTCCTCTGATTGGTGTAGTTGGGGCTGTGTCTCTGGTATCACTCTTCTAGGTGCCAGTGGATCCAAGTGTCAGATGGTTGCTCCTCCTGGTGCAGTCAGGGCCATGGCTCCAGTCACCTTGTAGGTCACTCGGTGTTCCCCGAGGTGGCTTAGCATTCCTGAGGGTCACTCTGTAATCCCAGGGGTCATATGTGCCTGCTCCCACAGAGGTTACTTGCTTGGGGCTGCTCCCACTGAAGCTGTGGCCTTGGGTCTGCTCTGGCAGATGTCACTGGCTCAGGCCTGCTCCAGCATAAGACGCTGGCTTTGTTCCTGTTCTCTCGGTAGTGGTCGCTGATTCCCACCAGGTCACACAGGCCTGCTCCCTCATGGCTCCCTTGTATCTGGTCCTGTGGAGGTTGTTGCCTCGGCCAGCTCTGGCAGAGGTCACTGGCTCAAGCCTGCTCCTGTGGAGGTCACTACCTCAGGCCTGCTCAGGCTGAGGTCGTTGGAGCTCACTTCTTCCCAATGCTGTGATTATAGCCATAATCTACTGGGCCCAGATTTTTGCATGGGTAATGAAGATCCAATCTCAGGCCTTGATGTTTGCACAGCAGGCCTTTTATAGATTAAGCCATCTCCAAGTGCCTCTGATGGTTTTCTATAATCAACTCTTATTTTACTGTCCAACTAGAAAATCTTCAAACCTGATATGGCTCTGGGGACCTCAGGATAGTCTAGCAGAGTATTCTATGATCAAATGCATTAATTTGATTTTTTTAAAAAATTACTTATTATAATCATTTGAATGTATGCTTGTGCTTGTTGGGCAGGGTATGATACACAAGTGTATGTGCATGGGGGTTACCATACACAGGTTGGGTGCTCATGGGGGGTACAGCATACAAATGTACGTGTGTGAGTGTGTGTGTGTGAGAGAGAGAGAGAGAGAGAGACAGAGACAGAGACAGACAGAGAGAGAGAGAGACAGTTCAAATTCAGGATACTATCTGCCTTGTTCTATGAGATAGGATCTCTCTTTGGTCTAGATCTTGGCTGGCTAGGCTAGCCTAACAAGTCAGTGAGCCCTAGAAATCTGTCTTTTCTCTGACTCAATTGCCACAATTCTTATAATACAGAGGTTTGTTTGCTTTGTTTTGTTTTGTTTGAGGGGAGGGTCTGGGGGATCAAACTTGGACATTTGTGCATGTTTGGCAAGCACTTTGTAAATTGATCTATATCCCTAACCTTACAAATAAAAATTTTATAGGTTAATTCCATACTTACAAAATACATTTTTAAAATACATTTAAAAATGTATTTTGTGTGTGTCTCGTGTATGTATGTGCGTGTGTAAAAATGTCACATATGCTGGTCAGCAGAGGCCAGAAGGAATCAGATCCCCTGGAGCTAGAGTTACAGGCAATTGACATGGTGCTAGGAACCAAACTTGGATTCTCTGAAAACAATAAGCACCGTAACCCTAGCCATCTCTCCAGCCAACTTATTGGTTTATCATACAATATAAATATATTAAGAAATAAATTTTATAATTTTGATATCTGCTTAGTCTCCCTGAGGATCACATACTCATTTAGCCAATGGTTGCAATTTGGGACACTAAGGACACACACTGTTACAATAAATATTTCTCAGCTGGGGGAGGGGAGAAGATGCCCAAGGTCATAGAACCTAGAATGGAAGAGACACCCTAGTTCCAGGGCAACCTCAGCAGCCACCTTCCTATACTGTGAGGTTGGTGGTCTGAATAAAGAAGTCCTACTTTGGTCTCAAAACTATCTTACTGTATAGGCCTTACCAGCCTCCATCAGATCCTTCTTTATGACTCACAAGCCAACCATGGAGGCTTCTCAACCTCTCACCTGGATTATAGTTCCTAGGAAAGGGTATCCACTTGGAGATGTGTATTTAGCTATTTATGTTCTGTGTGTGGCTGGAGCCGCAGTGCAGGGCTTGCTCCCCAACAGCCAGGTCCTAGGTCTGCTGTTTTTCTTTCTCAGCTGCATCATCAAAGCATTTCACTTACCACTCATCTCTATACAAAACAACGGGACTGGTGAGATTGCTGTGAGCATGGGTGCTTGCCACACAAGAGCTGGAACAATGGGGTCATGTTTTGTCTGCAAGCCTCTTGCCAACAAGTCTGATAACCCCAGGTCCCACATGGTAGAAGGAGAGAACTGGCTCTCACAAGTTGCCCCCTGACCTTCACATGAACTATGGCACACAAACAATAAATGTAATTTTTTAAAGATTAAATGTAAACATCATTCAACAGATAGAGCTGTGCTTTTATTATTGTTGTTGTTGCTTTGGTTTGTTTTCTGGAGGTTGGGGGCTGTTTGTTTTTGCTGGTATGATCAGGTATAACACCCACCAGAGACATGGAGACTCCAATGCTACCTGTCCATAAGCAGCTAACATCCATGGGCATCAAGGACAGTACACCATGAGGCCATAAATCTACCTCAGAAGATCAAATCAGATGCACTCCTATGCTAAGGATACTGGAACTCAAAAAAAGGGAGGGCTGGGGAGCTGGGTCAGTAGGTCACATGTTTGTCCTACACCCATGTGGCCTGAGTCCAGATCCTCAGAATCTAAGTATGCACATCTGTAAACTCAAAGACCTACAATGTGGAGCTAGGAGAAACCTTGACGTTTGCAGGTCAGCCAGCCTGGCATATACAGCTGGGAACAACAAAGAGATCCCGTGTCAAACAAGGTAGAAGATGAGTACCAACATCCAAAATTATCCTCTAACCTCAAGCATCAGAACAGGGTCCAGGAATAGATAGATTCCTATGAGAATTCTAAGAGCTTATGAGAACAAACCAAGAAAGCAAGATGAGTCTGGTTGTAGTGAAGAGGCTGCTTGTTCATTCCAGCTGCCCAGAACTGAAATAATCACACAGAAACTAAAATATTTAAAACACTGCTTGGGCCATTAGCTCTAGCTTCTTATTGGCTAACTCTTACATATTAATTTAACCTATTTCTATTAGTCTGTGTATCGCCACGAGGCTGTGGCTTATCAGGTAAAGTTCCAGCATCAGCAGGGCTACATGGCTTCTCCCTGACTCTGCCCTTCTTTCTCCCAGCATTCACTTTAATTTTCCCTGCCTAGCTCTTTCTGCCCTGCTCTGCTATAAGCTCAAAGCAGTCCTTTATTAACCAATGGTATTCACAGCATACAGAGGGAAATCCCACATCATCTGGTGACCTCATTTTCCTGAAAACATGGAACAGTTCTTGAAATGTGGTTTTTTGCTCTTCCCAAGAATAGTGGGTATCAGGGTCCTTAAAAGTTTTTACCTTTAAGACACCCTTTCAGGGTTCAATTAAAGATACCATGAATAGCTAAGGGGGGGCAGAATTCTGAGGGTAAAGATTCACAACAGGAATTGTCTGTCCATGTTTCTTTATTCTTCTCATAATCCTTACTCTTCTTTGCTTAATCTAGTTCTATGTTGTTCTTAGTTCTACATCATTCTTCCTTGTTCTCACTGTTCTACCCATTACAAATGTTCCAGTCATATATGCCCTTAGAACCAGCAATTCCACAGCCCTATCTGGTTCCAGAGCCAGAATTCTTTTGCCCTGTAAAAAATCAAATAAGATTTTTCACACACACACACACACACACACACACACACACACACACACACACACACACAGACCCATGGAAGTAGCTAGTATATGTCTGGTGAATGCCTTAATGGAGAAAATTAGTTAAGAAAGGAATTAAATCATCAGAGGATTCTAGAGGGGAAGGTGCATGTGCTATGCTACATTTTTAGGTGGTTAGTAAGATCAAAAAGGTTTATTTTAAATAAAATTCTGAATAGGAAATGAATCATTTAAATCAGCATACCGCTTCTTTTCTTCCAGTATACATAAAGGCTGCAAGGTAACTAGGCAACCTAGGGGAAGCTGATGGCTCTTGACCAGATAACACATACACTGGACACTGTAATTTCTAAGGCCTAGGTCTGGAGTTAGACTTACTGCTCTAAGTGAAGAAGAGACGCAGGCCTCTAAATTATCAGTTCTAGGCTATGCTGTTATCAGTCATTCTGATTGTGGGTGCTGTGGGTCTTTCTCTGGGCTGCAGTTATTTATCCCTTCTGCTGTCCTTGAGAGTCCTGAACTAAAATCATCAGTAAACTGAGGTGAAAGTGAGCATAAGGAGTTAAGAACTTTACTCAGGTGACCTCTCTTAACCCTCAGAGTATATATTGTCTGGGGTTCTGAATAAAGTTGGCTATTGCATGAGTCTTTACCTCATTATTGGTTCCATTCTCCCAGGTCCCACTGCCCCTAGAGCCATGACACTCAAGCCACCGTGTGCACACACTCACACATGTGAAAGTGACACATGACTGCACTGGGAGGTGATCCACCAAGGATAGGTTAAGAATCATCATTTGGGAGTAAGGAGGGTAATTCCTTTGGCTGTAGATGGAGCTCAGTGGCAAAGCATTTGGCTAGCATGCAAAGGGGCCCTAAGTTTCATCCTCAGTACTGGGAGGGGTGAGGAAAAAGATGGAAGGGAAAAAAGAAAGAAAGAATTCATGGGGGAATGGTCAGATGAGCTGTTTTGGAAGCATCCTGGCTCACTATCTTCTCAGTCTTGAATCTACTTGTGGCCACCAGAAAGACTATCAAATCTTTTTGCAATGGAGAGGACTCATGACTCAGGGTGGCCAGTCAGAGACTTCTCCTTCCCAGGCCACAGCCTGGGAAGTTCAAGGACAGAAAAAGGACTCAGCTGATTAATCACAGTGCCCCAGGAGAGACCCATGGAGACAATGAATGTCATCTGCTCTGCTCTTCTCTTGTATTGTCTATAAAGATGACACAAGGACATGTGAATGAAGCCAATTAAAGAAAGCAGGGCCAAGAAATAACAAGAGTCCCTAAACACAGCATTTCTCCTGGTCCCTTCCCCACATGGGGATCCCTGGATTGTTTCAGTATGAGAACTCCTCCCCCGCAATTCCTCTTGTCTTCTCAGGCTAAGATGGATTTTTATTCCTTAAAAGAAAGAACTCTTAGTCAATATATTTACATTCTAATAAATAAATTTGTTTCACATCTGAGGGGTACTGTGGGAGAAAGTTGATGGGTTAACCACATAAAAGGTCTTTAATTACATATATTTCATGAAAAGACTAACACGATCATGGTGATGCATGTCTGTTAACTCAGCACTGTGAAAGCAGAGGCAGGAGGATCTCTGTGAGTTTGAAGACAGCCTGGTATATATAGCAAGATCTAGGTCAGCAAGGACTACATAGCAAGACCCTGTCTCAAAAGGAAAAAAAAACTGAATGTGGCAGTATCCATCTGTCATCCCAATGCTGGGGCAGGGGAAGCAAAAACAAAGGCTGGAGGTCATCGGCCAGTTACCCTGGCTAAATTAGTGAGCTCAAGGCTCAGCAAGACACACTCTCTCAAAACATAAGATGGAGAAAGATTGGGGAGGACACCTGAGTTCCACTTCTGAACACACACACACACACATACACAGAGAAATGATGATGCATATATACCAAGCCACCAAATAGAAATTAACCCTGATAACACAAGGAAAGAATAAAATAACCAGAAACTGACTAATGGACCAGAAAATAAAATGTAAATGACAGCAAGAAATGTTCTTTCCCATCCATACCCTCCCTGTCAGTGCCTAGACAAGGTCAAGGTCAGCCCTCCTTGCACAAGGAGACCAAAAGCAAACACACACCAGCCATGGGAGCCAGAGGGAAAGGACGATTTGCAGAGAGTTAATATATGTGGCCAAGTCCACGAAGCACTGGGCATCTACGGACATAAGGACATAAAACCTCCCCAACTGCAAAAGACTTTCTAGCTGAACTGGTGATCACAAGGGCCTGTGGGATACAGGAGTGGGGAAGAGTTGATCCTCCAGGTGAATGCAAAGAGTTGTGGACTCTCCCCAGGCCCTGAACAAGACTCTGGACAGTGGTAACTGCTGATCTTTCTCCTCCCTATCCTGAGCACTTTCTAAACATGGTCTTGCACATTTCAATACATAGGCATGTCACCTGAGAGTGGAACGCTGTGGCTTCTTGATCATCAGGTCTGTGGTAGGCTAGGATTCTGGATTTCTAAGAAGTTCAAAGGTCATGACCATGCTGTTGGCCCCAGATCCCAACACAAGGTTCTTGGCCTTGGCACTCTGACATTGGGAACTAGACAATGCTTTATTAGGCCAGTCTGCATACTGACTGAAAGCCAGTCTCTGGCCTCTACCCAGACAATTGTTGTGGTACCTAAAGTGTCTTGAGGTATCAGGGGCAAACTCTAGTGGAGATATCCACCCAGGACACTTGTTCTCAAACACGGTTGTACACAATCATGTGGGAAGACTTAAAAACACAGTAAAACTGGACCTCAAGGTCCTGCCGGTCTGGGCTGCAGCCTATGCACCAGGACCAAAGCTAGCAGGCGAGTGTGACAGGGGTAGGAACGCTAGGAAAGCCGCCACTCTTGCCAGCCTGTGAGTCAGGTGGTGGTGCTGCCCCAGAGGCCAAGGCACGAGTGGGCTGAAAGATCACCGAGTCCCTTGAAGTTACCTGTTTTCTAATGAGAGCGAGCAAGAAAGGGTGTGGATCTGGGTAGATGGGGAGGATCTAGCAGAAATTGGAGGAGGGGAAACTTTGATCAGAACATAGTGTATGAAAAAAATCTATTTTCAATAAAAATTTAAAGTATGAGGAAAAAACTGAACAACAACCCCCAAAAGAAGTGGAGTTGGGGCTATGGCTCTGGGATAGTCCCTGCCAATCATGTGCCTCCAGCATAAAATGTAAATAGTGAAAGCTTGTCCTCCGCTGCTCAAGTTCAAATCCAGGGTGAGGGTGACAGCAAACCCAGGAATAAACCAAAGATTTAACACAGATTTCTTTTCTTTAAAAAATAGAATAAAAATTTAAAAACTGCATCATATATGAGTATGTATATGCAGGCTCATGTAGCCATGGTGCACATGTGGTGGTCAGATGTTATCCTAGCTTCCAGCTTGTTTGAAACAGGTTCTCAACACTACTGTACACCAGGCTATCTCGCTCAGGAGCTTCTAGGGATTCTCCTGTCCCCACTTCCTATCTCGCTGCCGGGTATACAGACATGTACGACCATGCCAGAGTTTCTAGGGATTCTCCTGTCCCCATCCCCCATCTCACTGCCAGGTATACAGACATGCACAACCATGCTAACTTTGGGAAATCCCATTCCAGGTGGTCAGGCTTGCACTTGACCTAGTGAGCCAAACCATCTAAGAAACCCGGCCACCCACAGGCAGCACACATCAGCCACTGAGAACCACTTTGTTAAGGGACAAAGCTTGATGAGGGCTACCCTTGGCCCCATGGCCCCCACCATTTCTTTGCTGAGGATGCTGGGCTGGAAATCTCCACACAGGTCCTGGGGAGCCCCAGCTCAGCCATCCTGGATTCTGAGGTCACAAGATTCAATGTAGGTGCCTGGCCTACTTGTAGACAGCGCCCACCACAGCTGTCTTGACGTGCATGCCTTTGATGAAGCAGATGTGAAAGTTCTGGTGCAGAACCAATGTCTACAGACAGGCGCTAACAGCAGAGCTGTGTAGAAATAGCACTGCCAGTAGGGGCTTCCCTATCATTCACTAAGTTGATATTCAATCTTTGGGTAGTGGGGGACGGGGGGATGAGTGTGATACATACATCAGAAGGAAGTACTTCCAAGTCACCATAGTGATTTCCACCTGAGCCACAGGAAGTCAGACAATTTACTTCACAGGAGTGATATGACTGCCAGGTGCCAGGCTCTTACAACAGGGACCTCTGCCTTAGGATCACCACACTGACAGATCTGTCTCCCCACTGGAAATTCACCCAAAGGTGGTCAAATAGAGCACACTGGGACCAAGGTGATGGAGAGAAAGATGACAGAGGCCCCCTTGCTGTCTTCTTGGTTTCCAGTTTGCAGAGGCTCATACAATCTGCCTGCAAATCCTTGCTCTAGAAAACCCCCACATTCTCCCAACTTTGGATTCAGAAGGTTTCTGAGGCTTGTAGGTGGCTACAACTCAGATGGCAGCTAAATGAAGCTGGGGAAGGTGAAGGGAGTGGGCCACAAGTCTGATCCTGCACATGGCAGGACCACTCAGGAAGTAAAAAGGAACTAGGAAGTCAGGCAAGAGTTCTTACTTCAAGATCTCAGGGTCGGCAAACATCAGATCTTGAAGGGCCTTTAACAGGAAGCTCTTGAGGAAGTAGGGCCCAAAGGTAATGTATAACACCTTGAACAGAGATGGGTCCTAGTCCTTCTAGAGGGACTTGACAATCAGCGCCTCGACCTCCTTATTCATATCCAACTGGGAATTTCCCTTTGGGCTTGTTGGGATCTTTAGGAGATGCATGTACAATCTGCACAGGCTGCCTATAAAACAAGGAGGGCAAAGCAGTTATTGGGTCCACCAGAGAGCCAACCCACAGTCAAGAGACTAAAGAGCAGAACCCAAGACAAGTCACCATAGAGAGGCATCTTAATGCAGTAGGTGTGACCCTGGACTCAGGAGCCCCAAGTCCTGCCTGGGCCAATGGCTGGGTGCAGCTGCAGGTACACTAAATCTCACTTCCTCTTTTGCAAAACAAGGTTCATAGTAGGCCAGGTATGGCAGTGTATGACTGTAACCCTAGTGCTGGGGGAAGCTGAGACAGAGGATCACAAGCTTGATGGAAAAAAAAAGAGCAATATAGTGAGTGAGGCTCTGTCAAAATAAATTAGAAGTCCTGCCTACCTGTAAACAGAGACAAAGCTTTCATTTCCCAGACACCAAGACCTGAATAATCAAATGGAAAACTATATTAATTACAACTCTGTTTGGCCAATGACTCAGGTGTATGCCTAGTTAGCTCTTACATTTAAAATTAACCAATTTCTATTCATCTATGTATCACCACAAGGCTGTGGTTTGCCGGTAATGTTCTGGCATCTTTATCCTTAAGCGGCTACACAGCATCTCCTCGACTCCGCCTTCTCTCTCTTACTTACACCTGGATTTACTCTAAGTCATTGGACGAAACAGTTTTATTCATCAATCAAGAAAAGCAACACATATACAGAAGCACATCCCACATCACCTACCTCATGGGGTGGAAGTGCAAACTGAATGAGAGAACATAACTGAAAGGCTTGGCAGCCCCAAGCTCATCTCCAGACACACAATTCTTATTAGACACTCAACTGGCTGCCTTATAGGAAGTGATATATCAGTTCTAAAATGCGTAGTGGGAACTCAAGAGACCCAGATGAGCTAAAAACCATCCTGAAAGAAAAGAATGAAGGTGAATGTCATGCTACTCAATTTCAAATTTTACTGTGAAACAACAGATGTCAAGAAAGGCACAAGGAAGTTACATAGGGACCAGTATAGTAGAAGTAAAGGCCCAAAATTAAAGATCCAGAAGCAGGCTGGGGTGGTGATGATACATGCCTTTAGTATCAGCACTCAGAAGGCAGAGGCAGGCAGATCTCTGTGAGTTCAAGGCCAGCCTGGTCTATAGAGTGTGTTCCAGGAAAGCCAGGGCTACACAGAAAAACTGTCTGAAAAAAAAAAAAAAAACAACAAGAAAAAAAATCCAGAAGCAGGCGATTTCTGTCAAGCCCATTAATTGGCAATAAAAGAGTCTTTTAAAACTGGTGATAGGCCAGGCAAAGTGGGTCAAACCTGCAAACTTAGCACCTGGGAAGCGAGGCAGGAGGACTGTCAAGAATAGAAAGACAGCCTAGGCCACAGAGCAAGGACCTCTCTAAAAACAAAGCAAAACCAAAAAACAGTGGTAGGAAACTAGACAGCCACATGCAGAGACAAAGCTTAGACCATGACCTCACATTATGTACAGAAATTAGAGATCTCACGATTTATGTGCATTTGCCTACATGAGCGTATGTACACTGTATGAGCGCTGGCACCTGTAGATGTCAGAAATGGGTGTTGGATCCCTAGAAACCAGAGTCACAGGTGGCTGTGAGTCACCTGATTCAGGTGCTGGAAACCAAATCTTGGTTCTCTATAATAGCAGTATGAGCTATCTCTCCAGTCCTACAGAAATGCACTTAAGATGGATCCTACTTCTACACATATTTGTAACTAAGAACTACAAATCCTGCTGAGCATGCTTTGCACACACAGTCCTAGTACTTGGCGAATGCAGGCAGGAGAATCTTGAAGTTCAAGGTCATCTTCAGCTATACAGGAAGTAAAATGCCAGCCTAGGCATGGTGATATGCCAAAAGTTTATCTCAAAGGTGAAACAAAATAAGACAAACACCACCTCCAGCACCACAAAACAAATCACCATGGCTACACAAGCTTTCATACTGCTATTATAGAGGACCAAGATTTGTGACAGCGTCACAGCAGGAGGTGTGTTTTTGTTCGAAGGGGTGTGTCCCTGTGAGAGGGGGCTTGTCGTTTGAGTGAGGATGCCTGTCGTTGCAGGAGGCGTGTCCTTTGGGAAATGGGCATGTCCTTGTGGGTTGGGAGTGTTCTTTATTGTGGGGTGCGTTGTTTGAGGGGCGTGTCCTTTATTTAGGGGGCCTGTCCTTGTGAGCTTGTGGTAAGGTGCGATGATGTCATCCCTGGCGCAAACACGGCTGCCGCTGCCATGACGCCGGTTCGTCTCACATGAGAGCACGGCGAAGTCTAGGATATTGAGGAAGAGCAGCGACGCACCCACCGCGATCGTGACGCTCAGTTCAAACGTTTGAGTAGTCGTGCTCAGCCTCAATAGGCCTCGTGACGTCTTCAGGACTCTCTCTCCCAGGGTCCTTCGCGGCTCCGGGATTGGCGTTTCCGGTTCCTAATGGCGCTATTTCAGCTTCCAAATGAAAATGTTTCCGCCTCCACGGCTGCTGTTTCCGGCTCCCGCGGTTGCGACGGCGGAAGTCACGGAAGGAATTCAGTGGTTGGCGAGAGTTCCGAAGAAAATCGACGACTTCCGGTGTCGCCGCCGCCGTCAGGGACGTACGTGTGTGTGCAGGCCCTCGGTGGCAGCAGAGACATCCCGGAAGATGTCCCTGAGTTCGTGCGTGTCAGGCTCGACCTCTAACCGGAAGGCCACCTCGGTGGCGAGGTCGCGGCCTACAAGTAAAGATGGTTGTTAGGGGAGAGTACATGTAGCAGGATGTAACAGCTAGTTGGGTACTATTTGTGGGTGTCATGAGAGGCACTGTCAAGCAGTACGAATGCTAGCAAGGCTGTTTTAGCCTAGCAGCTGGAAGGGACGTATCTGTAGGATCTTGACTTCTACTGTTATGTGATGGGGGGGGGGGATCCTGAACTGACACCTTGTAATGTGTGTGGACATAAATATATGGGGGGGGGTAAAGAATACCGCCAGATAAGGCCTGATATCTAAATGTATATGTGGTGTGTGGGCTGCAGGTTTCCATAGGGCCTAAAACCTAGCAGTGTTGTGGTTTGTGGGATATGCAGCACAACCTGGTGCCTGAAGTCATTGTTAGGCAACAGGAGGGTGGTGGGTTCTGCGTGGGTTGATATCTAACAGTGTATGTGGAGCAGGTGTTATTCCCAAATCCACAAAGTCCCTGCAAAAGCCAACAAGGAGACCGAGTCCCATATGTAAAAGCAAAGAGCCTTTATTTTAAGCAAGTTTGCAAACTCAGTCTCTCTGCATGTCCAATGTATTGGAATAATCGGAGAGCCCCGAGCTCACTTAGAATGGGGTTTTATAGTAGTAAAGGTGGGGGTGAGGGGTTTCTGAGGTTCAGGACCCCTGATTGACTGACATTTGTCTAGGGGTGTCCTGGTGAGTTTATACTGGCAGGTAGGTGGTCCTATCTACAGTGGTTGGAATGTTAAGCATTTCCTTTGGATGGTATGTTTTTGGGTGGTGCTCAGGTAATCTTAGCTTGTGGGTCTTCCTGCAACCAGGCACTGCTTCTGGGTAAACTACTGATACTCAGGCCTCTTGTTAAATTTATCTATGGCTGCGTCCTACTCTGGCAGGTGATAATGGTTGGAAGTAGAGAACTTCCTTTGGGTGACCTGCCCATACTTAGCTCATCATGGCTGGCTCCCACAGCAGGGATGGGGAATGTGCAACTCTAGGCATTCTGGGCCCCAGAAGCAGCTGCATGGGACTCAGCAGCTCTAACAAGTCCTATACTTCTGCTACCCTCAATATCCTCCTTCTACTGGGCTGGAAGTGAACCCCCAGCTTTGGACAGTGTTCATTCTGCTGCTCGGGTGTAAGAGTAGTGAGGAGAACACATCTGCTTGTCATCCTGGACACTCCCTCCTGCTGCCTAGCACTGAACCACCATCTTGGCTTAGAACAGGGGTTTGTTGTCTCCTGGGGAAATAGGGCCAGGTTTCCACAAGAAGTCCTAGGATGTGGACTCCTCCAGCCATGCTCCAGCTTGTTAGTTTTTTGTTTTGGGTTTTTTTTTGTCTTTTTGTTTTTGTTTTCTGATGGATGCAGAGCTCCCATGTCCACAGTTCATCTTCTCTGTGTTGTTTCTGATCTCCTTTCTTATGAGGCAGAAACTTACGCAGGTCTCTTCGGTAACTGTTATGTGAACATTGTACTGTTTGGACCTGGGGTCGCCTGTAATATTGAGACTGTGCTCAGTTTTCTAATGGGTTCCTTATGGTTTCCTTTTCCATATTTGTCCTGCAGCCCCTTCTGAACAGACCATTTCTACCTTGATTTCCCTGGGGTGCCTGTGACAGAATAAGCTGATATGATATAGGTGAGTCTGTTGCTGGTGTAATGGAAAAATTAAGCAGAAACACTGCAGGTTCCCAAGCGGTGGCAGTGGGCCATGTGGCAGCAGGCAGCAGGCCCTGAGAGTAGCCAGTCCCAGGCAGGGATGGCTGCAGGTTCCCAAGACGTGGCTGGTCCAGGGCAGGGAGACACGTGGTGGCGGGCAAGAGACAGAGACATGGATAGGCATGCCATGCAGAGTGAAGTTGGATATTTATTCAGTGGGTTATGGAGGGGGAAGGGAGAAGAACAGAGAGAGGGAGAGACAGAAGGGGGAAGGGGAGAAGTGAGGAGAGGCAGAAGCTGCCTCTTCGAGAGGGAGATGGAAAAGGGGGAGAACTCAGGCTGTAAACTAAAGATCAGCAGAAGGGGGTGTGGCTTGTCTTTAAAGAGACAGAACAGATCATTACAGCAGGGGTTTGTGTTTGATTCAATATGTCCAGACCCCATTACTTCCCTATTGGACTTTCTGGACCTCTGATGCTTTGTGGAAAGTGTTGGGACCAGAATTGCAGGGTCTAGAGGAATTTTCTGCCCTCTGCCATCTCTTCTAGGATTAGACTCAGTTGGTTCCTGCATTTGGTGTTAGGGCATAAATGACATTTTATTGAGTCTATCTGTGAAAAAAAAAATTGTTCCATAACAACAGTGACTGCTGCTGAAGAGCAGGGGTATCTGAGAGTTTATGTTCCTTTGGATTCTTCTCAGACATTCTAAAGTGTTCTGAATGCCAACTAAAGTAAATTCTGTTGGAATTCTCTCTCAGTATGTCAGTATTTGTACATTGTCTCTATCCAATACCAGTGACATACAACTGCACCATCTTCATGTTTATTGGTGGCCTGGGAAAGAGGGTCCCTGGACCTTCTCAGGCAATTCAGTCTAGAGGCTATGCAGAGATGCACATTCACATCCCCAAGGCTCTGCTAAGGCACTTTCTTTATCTGCTCAGGTAGGTAGGTTTCCTGGGTCATCTGTGAGGACAGAGAGGCTTGGGTACCTTTCTGCACTGTCAAAATACACACAGCAATGAAGTAGGAAAGGGATTCCACGATAACACATCCACTGGGAGGCTTTCACAAGGGAATCTTTCTGTTGTCCCCAGATCTTGCTAAGAACTGGTGGTGGTGGTCTGCAGTTGGATGTTGGAACATAAACCATTTGATTGCCCTACACAGCATGTGCTGAAGTTGTATGGAGCCTCTGAGCTGCTCTAAAACTCCGGAAGTGACCTGCTAGTGTGCCAGAGAATGGGGAGGCTAGAAGTTCTCTCCTCCATCATTGGCATTAGTGCTGAATGTGCATGTCCTCAGGTCAGGAATTCCCTGGGTATATGTTTCAAGGTGTGTCAGGGTGTGGCCTGGCACCTACAAAAAAAGAGTTATTATTGACCAATGAAGAAACTGGATGAGAGTTTCTTCCGTAAACCCCAAGCACAAGACCTTGGCAGGTTTACTTTTTTTTTTTTTTTTTTTTGAGACAGGGTTCTCTGTGTACAGTCCTAGCTGTCCTAGAATTAACTCTTGTAGACCAGGCTGGCCTCGAAATCACAGAGATCCGACTGCCTCTACCTCCTGAGTACTGGGATTAAAGGCATTTGCCACCACAACCCAGAAAGGCAGGTTTACTTATAGTGGAATTCAGGGGCTGATGAGGTAGGAATAATGCCCATTGCCTTCCAGTGTGCCCTTCCCTAGGCCAACAATTATTAGGGTCCCTCTTCAAGACCCTCTGACTGCAGGGAATGATTTCTCATGACTGTCCTACTTTGCAGAAATCAGGCTCTGGGAACAAAGAAGGAAATGCAGTTTCCCACCAACATGTTGAAACACAGCACTCTGCTTCCCGCACACCGTGTCACTTACAGTTGGCCACACCAGACACGTTATCCCAACATCTCTCTGAATCCATGCCTCTGTTGTCTCTCATTATACCTTTGCTTCTATGCATAGTGAGCTCAGTAATTATTTTCCTTGAAATTGAAAAAGGCTGACTTTGACAGCTTCATGCTTATTTGTCTGCACGCCAGTATCAGGAATAAACCAGATCACAGAAACATCTCTTATACATACATCAAGAATAAGCTTAGTGTTCTCAGTGCTGCCTTCACTGAATGCCTCACTTCGCATTCAACCCTCAGGAGTGACTGGCCACTCTTCATTGCAGAGAGCAGTGATCTGCCTGGAGGGTGTCTGTGGCATAATGTCCCCG
This sequence comes from Ondatra zibethicus, assembly GCA_004026605.1. Lineage (NCBI taxonomy): Eukaryota > Metazoa > Chordata > Mammalia > Rodentia > Cricetidae > Ondatra > Ondatra zibethicus. The sequence goes on from PVIU01018059.1 coordinate 27,331, forward strand.
CTAGCCTGGCGCCAGAGGGATAGCAAGCAACCTCTACTAACCATGAAACCTCCCTGGGTTATACCTGGCCTATCTCTGGAGTTTTCACCCAGCTCCTAGTCCTTCCTTTGTGCTGCAAATACCTTTTGTTGCCCTATGTGAATCTTGTCTGAAAGTTTCCCATGGATACAAAGCCTATGTAAAACTTAGTTTAGAGGAATCCCAGAAAACCATGGTACCTCATGAATTTGTACCTGGCATTGTGTTGTCTGAAATGTCATTGAGCTTATTTTGAGATATGGAAAATCTACTAGCTAAAGTGTAAATACAGGGAAAAGATGTCAAGAGGCAAAGGGAAAATGCTTCAGTTCACTGAGTTGGAGCCTCCTCTGCAGCCCCATAGGCCAAGTTCATTCTGATGTGTCTCTGAGTCTGTTTTACACAGAAACACAGCAAAACTGCTTCTCCAAAGCAATGCATCTCTTAAGTTACATTTTACAAATATATTTATTGACTTCTGTTTTAAAGCTAAGACATTTTTAAAATATTTTTTATCAACATCTCTTAATCTGATATTTTATCAGCACATCTTCTAATCTCATGTCCTTTGTTTTTTAGCAACCAGAAAATTTAAAATCAACACAATACTATACAGGATCCAGATTCCCTGTGAATTTTTTATCTGTGTGTGACTTTTTTAATATTACTTTTACTGTCTCTTTAAAGTTTGTTTTATTTTTTAAAAACTGTTTCTATAACTGCCTATACCCATTTTCTTTCTTTCTTAAGTCTACATACATTTTTTAAACACATTGTGACCCATTTAGAGATTTCTTTTTGTCTGAATCTGTCTTTATTGTCTAACTGTAATTATTTTATTTATTTAACTTTTTATATTTTCTCCACTCACCTCCCTTCCTCCCCTCTTCTACCCTCTCTCATGGTCCCCAAGTTCCCAATTTACTTAGGAGATCTTGTCTTTTTCTATTTTCTATGTGGATTAGATGTAATCATTTTTTGATAACTGTTTTAAACTGGCAAGTGGACATGGCTAGGACCAAAGCACAGATTTTGGCTGTTGGGTGTACTCCATTCAGCTTTCTAACATGGTGAAAAAACTACATTCACCACTAATTCTGGGTGTTAAGAATATTTTCTAACTCGAGCTCTCTGCCTATGCAAAAATATCAATCAAGCCAAATCAAAACAAACCAAATTAAAAGACATCCAGATTTAATTGGACTCCTGTGCTCTTGGGAACTGGAAAGCTGCAAAGCAAGGGGGGGAGGGAAGGGGAACGTGTTTATTTTGGGGGGGAGCAGTTTAAATAGCTGGGGAAGTGGTCTTGACCTTTTCTGGGGAGGAGTCAAGGTTTGGCGGCTACCTTACCCTCCTCAGGGAGGGGTCAAGGTGCAAGGGGCACATGGGCGGGGCCAGAGACCGGGATTTACACTGGGAGCCATGCTCACTTGCCCAATTCTAAGAGTCTGTGGGTCAGTGCCACCAACAACAACTTGTAGCACGCTGCCCATAAATCTTTTTTCTGTATGAATAAAAACTAAATCCACTATGCAGTGTACTGTATGGCTTGGAGATGCCTCTGTATAGTGTGACAGGAATCCAACATGCTATGCTTGAATCCTTTTCTTGGTTTTTTATCTTTTAAGCTTTTTCAGGTCTAATGTGGAAACTTAAGAGTCCCACATTGGTATGCCAAATGTAGCCAGAAACTTTTTTGTGTCTCACCTGGTCCTAGTAGACCACTTCTCCCCACCCCCCCACCCCCACCGGTGTTGTTTCTACCCAGTCCCACAGCCATTTATAAAATAACCAGTATTTGTTATATTAATTACAAACTGTTTGACCTATTATCTCAGGCTTATTAACTAGCTCTTACAACTTAAATCAACCCATTTCTATCCTATATTTTACCACAAGGCTTGTGACTTGTTACCTCACATCTTGCTTCCCTGGTTGCTGGTGTCTTCTTGACTCGGCCTCCTTTCTCCTTGTATCTCTGCTTGGATTTTCCACCTACCTGTATTCTGTCTGGCTATTGGCCAAATCAGCTTCTTTATTAACCAGTGGTATTAAAACATATTCACGTCATCCAGAAGGACAGCCCACATCATTGTTCTTTTTAGGGGAGGTCACAAGGTCAGGGGGACAGACGTTAAAGGACTGGGAAGTGAGTGTTATCAGGGTGTGTATGATATGAAATTCCCAAAGCATCAAAAAATATTGTTTTGAAAAAATAATTTTGCCTTTTAGGACTCCACTCTGAAGAACATGAAGTCAAAGGAAACAGGAATAGCCAGTTCAGAGAAACCCCTATGGAAAACTGGAGGGGAAGAGGAAAGGAGAGTGCCAGAGAGACAAGCAGGAGAGAGACAAGTGCATGGCACGTGTTTGCAGACAGAGTAAGAATGACCTGAGCTTTGTGGCCTAAGAAACCCTAGGCACAGGGGTCAGTGTTCATCCCTTTAGTTCATCCCTTAGTACTTGTTGAGTATCAGCTGTGTTCTAGAGTCTTTCCCAGATGCAGGATGTTCAGACTCCTTCCTGACCCCCCTATTCTGTTCCACCCTCACATGTTTATACCCCAATTTGTCCTTAGCTGCCTCAGCTGTCTGTTCAGATTCTGCTATCTAGAACACAAGCAAGCACAGCCAGCTTTCTACTAACTGACATCTGTCAGCACTATCCACAGGGACCTTAGGCCAACAGCTCAAATCCTGACTTTTCTCCTCACGTTCACACTGTCATATCTTCCTGTCACCAGATTCAGACATTTGGAATCACTTCGACTTTTCTCTCCCAGGAAATCCAGTTGCCAACCCAAACCACATGCTTTACATCTAGGTCATACAAAGGCTTCTAAGAAGTATCCATGATACTTAGAAACAAAGGCTTAGAGTTGAGTGTGGAACACAGTTGTAATCTCAGTACTTGGGAAGCTGAGGCAGGAGGATTACAAGTTTGAGGGCAGCCTGAGTTATGCAGTAAGACCACATCTTTAAAGGAAAATGAGCTTTTTCTTAAGTTTGGGCTCTATCATCATGACCCTGGCGAATGTATTTTATTGTTTCTCAGGCTCCGTGACAATAGGGTAAAATACTTCAATGGTTTGATAATTGTTGCTTCTCCCAATAACCTACAGAGAAATAAATTATTTTCTCAATTATGCAGTGACATGAGTCTTACCATCTGTTCCATAATTCTATGAGAATTGAAAATTCAAATTAAACAGTGTAAACAGACACATATATCACATGACTTGAAAATTTATCCTGGGTAGTCATTGGGGGTGTGGGTCCTGGCTTGGAGAAAGTAGGTGAGCCTTGAAGATTACACTACTCCTGGCTCTAGACTGTTCTTTCTGCCTCCTGATTGGGGCCATAGGAACAAGCACAATGCTTGTTCTCTCTGATATGGACAAAGCATTCTAGCCTCCATGTCCTTCTCGTGATGGACTGCTATTAGCCTTTTCTGTCTTAGACTTTATTGCCAAGTATGTCAAAGTGATGAGAAAAGTATGAGAATCTCCAGTCCTTTTTTATTTTATTTTTTTATTTTAGTTTTTCGAGACAGGGTTTCTATGCAGGTTTGGAGCCAGTCCTGGAACCAGCTCTTGTAGCCCAGGCTGGTCTCGAACTCACAGAGATCCACCTGCCTCTGCCTCCCAAGTGGTGGGATTAAAAGCGTGCACCACCACCACCCAGCAATTAAAATATTTTTAAATATTGTTTTTTCCTTTATGTGTATGAGTGTTTTGCCTACATGTGTGCCTATGCATTATGTACCTTGAGTCCTCAGAGGTCAGAAAGAGGCATTGGATCCCCTGGACCTGGGGTTACACATGGTTCTAAGCCACTATATGGTAATGGGAACTGAATTCAGGTCCTCTCTAAGTGCTCTTAAGAATGGGTCCATCTTTCCAGCACAATTTTAATATTTATTAAACCTCTAAGCCTTTGATAATATCTCTCAATTGGAAAAAGACTCCAGTAGACTTTGGCTACCACAAACAGAAGGCTGAACTGGTTGTGGTAGCACAGTCTACTCAACAGGCTAAGGCATGATGATCAAGAGTTGGTTGCTAGCCTGGCTACAGATCAAAATCCTATCTCAAGCAAGCAAAACCACAAAAACTTAAAAGTAAGCATGTCTGTGAAAAATCCCAAGATAAAAAGCTACAGAGTGATCTCAGGAAAAAAAGCAAAACAAAAGGCAGGGTTGTGGTGGCCCATGCCTGTAGTTCCAGCACTTGCGGGTGTTGGGGGACATCAGAGGCAGGCGGATCTCAGCAAGTTCCAGGACAGCCAGGACTGTTACACAGAAAAATCCTATCTTGAAAAAAACAAAAGTTGAACAAGTGGGTTTCCTGCTTGGCTTCTGACCAATGTTGCAGGGGAGGAAGATAGGGGAGAAATGAGAGACTGAGCAGATGGGCAGAGACTCAGAGCTGTGAGCCCTAAGAGCTTACAAAGAAGGATCATGAAGAAAGATCATGATTGGAAGATCTTGTATTGTGAACAGTGATCTAGGCCTAAGAAGAGTCAATGGGCGGTTTCCCTTAAAGAAGATATGAAAAGTGATACTATAACCTTTCTATGCTATATCCCTTGAGCCCAGAAGCAGGGAATTGGGATTCAGACTTTGCATCCTTGGGACAGGGCAATACCTTGAGGCAAGAGGTGTGACTTTCTTGCTTTCTTTTGTACCTTCTCTCTGTCTCTCTCTCTCTCTCTCTCTCTGTCTCTCTCTCTCTCTCTCTCTCTCTCTCTCTCTGTGTGTGTGTGTCTGTGTGTGTGTGTCTGTGTGTCTGTGTTTCTGTCTCTGTCTGTCTGTCTGCACATGGAGATTCGATGTCAAATAAGTTCCAAGAGGATACTGATCTAAGAGCAGTTCACAGCCCAAGGCAATGCCAACTGTGGAAGCAACTGGCATCTCTGCCATCTACAAAGTAAGGGCTGAAATTACTCTTATTTGAATATTAAAGGAAAATATGAGCCTGGAGAACATTTGGGTACCATGTAAATACATTAAAACATGGAAAAATAATAATAAAAACACTGTTGGATTAGATAAGATCAATACATTCACAGGAGTATGGAATTATTCTACTTATAGACAATAAAAATATGACAGTTTCCTGTTGTAATCTTGATAATTTTTATTTTTTACACTTTCCAGAACTGTAGAATGTTTATCCTTCATGCTAAAACTAAATTAAAAACTAAGGAACATTGTGGTGTTGTAATAGCTCTTAACAGCAGTTTTTAGAACAGGAGTTCATGCTAGTTATAGTGACCCATGCCTGTAATCCTAGCACTTGAGAAGACTTTCTATGAGCTCTCAAGGCTAGCCTCAGCCACATAATGAGTTTTAGCCAACCAATGCTACAGAGTAGACCTTAGAAAACAAAGCAAAGCAGGGCACTGTAGTAGATACTGCAATTGCAGCACTTGGTGGTACAGATAGGGCATTAGGTTGGGGACCACAAAGTAAGTTTAACTTCAGCTTGAGCTACATAAGATTGTGTCTCAAAACAACCAGACAATGTGAATTGAATTGAAACAAAACAATTATAATGGTGGTAGTACATATCTATAATACCAGTATTAAGGAAATAGAGGCAGGGGGATTGAGAGCCAAAGCCAAATTCAAGGTTAGCCTGTGCTACATGAGACTCTGTCCTCCAAAAATAGCAAAACAAAATCTCTAAGACATAAATGAAGACATGCTTAAATTGCACACTAGCTTTAGAATTGAGTATAATAGAGGGTTATTTGTTTAGGGGTAGACTCACAGATTACAGTTCTCAGCACTAATGGGGAACAGGAGCCAAACCATGCTGCTGGAAGAGAGGCCAGACATGCACTTTACATCAGCATATATAGTATAAGAGGCCATGCCCAAGTGGGTGGGTAACTTAAAGGCTACTGGCTGTAGGAATTCCTACAGCACATAAGTATTTTTAAAATGTGCAATAAATGCTATCTTAAATTTGATTAAGTATTTTAAAAGATTGAATTGAAAACTGTTGTCTTGGGGGAAAGTCCTTGAGTCATGGCATTCCAAACTACATTTTGATTAGCAAGGATCTGAAGCGTTCATCTAGTTAATCTTAATAAATGCCAGGAGTCAGATATTGGGAAGTAAAGACCTGGAAGATCAGAAAACTGGGAGCAGCCATCAGTTGCTTTCTGCCTGTCTCCATTCCACCTTATCACTTCCTGTCTCCATGTTCCAAGTGCTGGAATTAAAGGTGTGAGCCACCACTGCCTGGCTTCTATGGTTAACTAGTAACTAGCTCTGCCCTCTGATCATCAGGCAAAATTTGTCAGAAAACAAAATATCACACAAAGATCTTAGTACTTTCTTATTTGTTTGCACCCAAACTTAATCTTTTCAGTTGATTTTCATTGTCTACAGAATAAAGTTTGTCCAGAGTGTATCTCTTTGGTTGGTCAGAAAGAAGTCTCCTGTGGCTCCCTGTGACCTTAGACTTCACAAAGGCCCACAGGCCCACTAACATCTTCACTATCCTGAAACTCTGGTTTCTACTGGAAACTACTACTTTCTCCTTTTCCACTCCAGCTCTAGCTTTTCTGATTTTATTAATAATGATTGTAAAATTCACCAGACATGCTTTTTCGTGGTGCCTATCATTAGTTAACTCCTGCCTAGAATGATTGTATCTTTATCTCCTTCAATTACTTCAACTCCGAGCAAGTCACCTTCTCAGTGTGGTCTCTGCATTAAGGCCCATTTCTTCTCTAAGAGCACAGTTGTCTGTCACCCAACTTCTCCCTTTTCTTCTCTCAACATTTTCATTACCATAAGTGTGCCACCTTCTTATACATTGTGTGTTCATCTATATCTTAAATCTGTGTGTTCATATGATCATTGTGGTGGTTTGAATAGTAATAACCCCCATAGATTCATGTGTTTGCTTGGCCCATAGGGAGTAGCACTATTAGGAGATGTGACCTTGTTGGAGGGAGTGTGTTACTGTTGAGGTCTCATATGCATAAGCTAGGCCTAATATAGCAGTCTCCTGCTGTCTACAGATCAAGATGTAGAATTCTCAGCTCCTCCAGCACTGTATCTTCCTGCATGGCACCATGCTTGTCTCCATGATGATAATGAACTAAACCTCTGAAACTGTAAGGCAGCCCCAATTAAATGTTTTCCTTTATAAAAGTTGCCGTGGTCATGGTGTCTCTTCACAGCAATAGAACCCCTAAGACAGGTGTGGTTTCTTTTCATTCTTAATTAACGACTCTCAGTGCCTAGAACAGTGGTTGGCCTAGAGTGTATGCTTTGTTTGTATGCAAATGCTCATCTGTATATGCATAAGATGAACAAAATTCATACATGCCTAAGCCTGGCCCACTTCTCCCTACTGCCTTTCACAGCTTCTTTCCACATACGGGTGGGTCTTATGTTGGTACACTTGATTGAACTGATAGAGCCCTAACAATGCTGCTGAAGCCTGGAGCTTAGTGTGTAGCAGGCCTGGGTGCTCAGATGGATACATTGTAAAAATTAAAAAAAAAAAAAACTTTTATTGCCCTATCTATCTCTGTCTCTGCTTCCTAATGCAGTAAAGTGAATATCTCTTCACCATGATTGATTGAAGATTTCTGAAACCATGACACCAAATAAATCTGACCTCTCTCCAATTGTTTTGTTCAGGTATTTTGTCACAGTGACAAAAACCAAGTTCCTAACTTATATTTCCCAAAATAGCTGCTTTTTTATTTTTTGTTTGCTTGGGATTTTGGTTTTGTTTTTTTTTTAAAAAAAAAAAAAGATTTATTTACTATGTATACAGTGTTCTGCCTGCACATGTGCCTGCAGGCCAGAAGAAGACACCAGATCACATTACAGATGGTTGTGAGCCACCATGTGTTTGTTGGGAATTGAACTCAGGATCTTTGGAAGAACAGGCAGTACTCTTAACCACTGAGCCATCTCTTCAGCACAAGATTTTGTTTCTTGAAATAGGATTTCATTTAGCACAGGTTAGCCTTGAACTCACTAAGTAACTGATGATGACCTCAAACTCCTGATCCTATTCCTGCTCCCACCACCACACAAGCATAAGGATTGCAGTCTTGCACTACTTTTATGCCTGGCCTTGTATTTTGATTTTGCAGTTCGTTTATATGGAATTACTTTTTACTTTGAATTAATTCAACAAGATACATAAGAGAGTCATCAGCTTTATTATGCTACAGGCTTTGTGTTAGATGATTTTACCCAGCTATAGCCAAATGTAAGTGTTCTGAGAACATCCTAGGCAGGCTAACTTAAGCATTAAATATATCTGCCTCATGATAGTGTCAATTGAGAATGGTTTGTTAGAATCTACCCCAGCATAATAAGTCAAGGAGCATCTATACTTGATGCTTCAGATCAAAACAGCTGGCAGTTGCAAGGCTCACTCCCTCTCCATGCCAAACATTCCACCTTCCAAGTCTTCTCCACTGATCACTTGTCCCTCAGTCTTCAGCTCAAGAAGAACCTATGTATCTACATTCTCTAGGCACTCTTAATAGTACTCCAAGTCCAGGTTATTGCATCTCTCTACTTTTAGACACTTCTTTCACTGTCGTACTTACCTTTTATTTCAATGATTTATTTTCCTACTAGAACAATCAGAGCCTCCTGCTCAGGAAATAGAAGACACATTCAGAGAAAATTAGGCAAATAATTTTATCAAGAGACTATTTTCAATGATGGATGGAATTAATACATCAGTTATTAGAGTGCTGGAACCTTGGGGGAGGGTACTGTAGTGGTGTAGGAGCTGACATATCAAAATCATGCTTTGTGCTGGCTCCACTCCCTCAAATACCACAGAGCAAGGAATTAGTCATGCAGCTTACAAGGTTCAAATCCTTGAGGCAGGAACCAGGGCAGAGAAAAGTAAATAGTGGATCTGGGGTGGCATACAGACAAACAATCACACATGTATTTCTATAGGTAGAAACTTCCTGGAGCAGACCCATTTCTCCTGTATCCTTAGAGCTCCAGCACCTAGCATGGAATGTGGTCCAATGTATCCTTGTATAACCAAGCAAAATTTCTTAAGCAGCTATTATATTTAAATTCAATAATTGAGAATTATAGACAAGATATTTATTTAATCATATCAGAGATTCTTTAGTCTTTGTCAGTTTCACATGTGTTTATAAGGTATTTGGTAATTTTCATCCCATATTGCCTTCTTCATTACCTTCCCACTCCCACTGGATGATTACTTCTTCCCCAAGAGTTCCCCACTAATTTTCATGTCTTTTTGTTTTGTGACTGACTGAGCTTAATGTTCAGTCAATAATGTTTTGCTACAGATGTTCACTATTTTTGGCTCTTACAATCGTTCCACTCCTTCCACAATGATCACTGAGCCTTGAGGGGAGGGGTGTGATATGTGATACCTATACATATATAAAGAGAGTTTAAATAGAGTTATTCTATAACGGGGAGCAAGACTTCCCCAAGGCATCATAGGCTATTAAATAAAAAGCCCTATGCTAAAATATGGGTTACCTCTTAGTTAAAATTTTTATTGCTGTGAAGAGACACCATAACCACAACTCTTACAGAAAACATTTAATTGGTGTGACTCACCTACTCTTTCAGAGGTTCAGTCCTTTATCATCATGACAGGGAACATGGAGGCCTGCAGGAAGATGTGGTGTTGGAGCTGAAAGTACTACATCTTGACCAGAATGCAGCAGGAAGTCAACTGACTGTCACACTGAGTGAAGCTTGAAAAAAGACCTTAAAGCCCCACCCTCACAGTGACACACTTCCTCCAACAAAGTCATACTTCCTAATAGTGCCACTCCCTTTGAGGGCCATTTTCTTTCAAACTACCACAGAAGTCATGGTAGCCAGAGTTTGCTCATATCTGGGTATACTAGGAAGTGAGGAGAGAGTCAGATGTAAGGCCTGACTGCCAGTCTTTCACTTTTTTAAGCTTCAAAGTCTAACAACCTCCCTAAACAGTGCAACCAACTAGGAACTGAGTATTCAAGCACGTGAATATGAAAACAGAAATCCCTTTCTGTGGAGATGCACAATTTACTGGAGAGAGACCCTCATGTAGAGACAAAAGCATCGTGTGCTGGCACTTTTCATGCACATCACAATACTTGATACTGTGAGAGCAACACAAGTTGATAGGAATTTATGATAATCATACAGTAAGCACTCAAGTTAGTTGAGGATGTTTTGTTTGTCGTGGTGCTAGAGATCAGACCAACAGCCTTATGCATGCCAGGTAAGCACTCTATCCTTAGCTGTATTTCCAGTGTGCCATAGTACCCATCTGGAAGACAAGACAACTTGAAGGAATTGGTTCTCTCTCTCCTTCTAACATGTAGGCTTGATGGCAAGCACTTTTGCCTGTTAGGCCATCTTGCTGGCAGTAATTTTCCTAAATGTTTAAAACAGCATTTAAAACTTAATAATTAAACCAGGTGCAGTAGTGCATGACTGTAGACCCAGCCCTCTAGAGGCTGAGGCATGAGGACTGTAAACTTGAGGCCAGTGTGTGTGTGCTCTATAATGAGTTCCAGACCACTCTGAACCACTTAACAATGCCCTATCTCAAAAATCAAAATAAGCAGTTGACAGAAAAATAAAATGAGAGCTTCCTTTGTTATTTTTTACTATGTCATCCACTCTGTTAGACATTTTACATATAATCTCATTTAGTCCTTTAGTACAATGTGTATTATCACCAAAGCCATTTGTTAGGTAAATAAAATAAGGGAGAGAGGTATGACTTGGTGGACCATTTGACTAGCATACTCAAAGCCTCAGATTTGGCCCCTAGCATCCTGTTCTCCAGAATGGAGTAAAATAAAAAACAATTTAATAAACAACCAAGGATCAAAGAAAATATAGCCAATATGGCAAAGCTATTAAGGATGAGAAACAGAACCCTACCTAACTCTGATAACTTTGTTAATTCTATCACATTGCATTCTTACTCTTAACACAAAAACACTTAGAGGCATTTAAAAGCAATTTTGATAACTGTTGATTGTCTCAATATATAGTTTCATTGTACTTTGCTGGTTAAGAGATAATAGGGGTGTCAGTGAGAATGCTCACTTAAGTGGTAAGGGAACTTACCGCTGAGGCTGTTGACTTGAGTTCAATCCCTGGAGTTCACATGACGGAATGAGAGAACTGACTCCCACAAATCCTGTGATCTCTGTACACACCATTTGCACCTACACATGCATACTAAATATATACATTTTTTTTAAGTTAAAAAGAGTGCAGATATGGACAGGGAGATGGCTCAGTAGGGAACAGCACTTGCTGCACACATAAAAGGACCTGAGTTTGGATCTCAGCACCCATATAAAAACCTGGGCATTGCTCTGTTGGCCTCTAACCTCAGCACTGAGGGCAGTAGAGACAGGATTCCTGGGGCTTGCCAAATGCCAGCCTAGCTTCAGATTCAGTAAATGACCCTGTCTCAAAGGACTGAGGTAGAGAGAGAAAGAAAGCAAGACAGGGATATTCTCTTCTGATCCTCTCCACAAACAATACTACCCCCAACACATAGGATTAGACCATACACAGATATACCGAGAGAGAGAGACAGAGAGACAGAGAAATAAGAACCTTTTTGTAGCATCACAAAGCCTTTCACGTTATTTGTATATTGTTGGGATATTTATACCATTAGCACTTGTTGAATGGTACTTGTTAGTTGTACTCATTTTGCTAATACATTTCAAATTCTGAAATAGTTGCCAAAAACTGTTAAAAGAGAACAATGGGAGCCGGGCCGCGGTGGCACATACCTTTAATCCCAGCACTCGGGAGGCAGAAGCAGGCATGTGAGTTCGAAACCAGCCTGGTCTACAAGAGCTAGTTCCAGGACAGGCTCCAAAGCTACAGAGAAACCCTGTCTCAAAAAATACAAAAAAAAAGAGCGAGAGAACAATGGATATATTTTAAAATGTAATCTAAACAACATGGGCACATGCTAAAGATTAATTTGGAATAATTTACATATATGAAATTCTGGCTGACTCCCGACCAGCGGAATAAACAGCCAGACTCAGGATTCTTCTCAGATCACGCTTTATTGGAGAGCACTTGGTTGAGGAATGGGAGGCGAGAGAGAGAGAGGTCTAAAATCGCGGCTGCTTATATAGGGAGATGTGACGCGACTCACGCCTTGATTGGCTGCTATGTGCCCGCTGGCACCAGAGTCCTCAGGATTGGTTGGGACACCTAGGTTATTGCGCATGCAGGAAGCGCCTGGACGCTCAGTCCGGAAGCATTGCCAAATATGGAATTGTTTACCTCCAAACTGCGAGGATGCAAGGGCCATCTTGTAATGGCGTTTGTGCCTATGGCTCCCTGCAGTTCCCCCTTTTAGTTTAAATTCCAAGGCAGCAGGTAAGAGTAGAGGTCTGATCTCTGTTAAAATGTAGGACATATGTACCATCACTCATCCAGGCGTCCTCCGCCCAGAGGGTAACAGACCCGTCCGGTGCATTTTACACAGAGATGGGAACTAGGGCACCTACCCATATGCACTCAGACTTGCTCTTCTTGTGACCAGCATTATCTGGCCACAAGTGCAGTGCTCAAGCCTTACACCCTGTGCCCAGAGACCTTCCGTTTTGCCACATACCTTTCCCAGTGCAATGGGACTGGAAGTCCCTTGGGGTGCAAAGGCTATGTGGAACAAGGC
>PVIU01018060.1:0-39990 GCA_004026605.1 Ondatra zibethicus
TATATATTTTATGAAGAATGCTGTCTGTCTGTATGACAGATAGGGAATTTGCAGCAATTGTCACAACTAATAGAAGTCATAACATTTTTTGACGTACACGCATTTTGCAGGAGTCTGGAATCACACACCCTCCCCTGCCTCACTCCTTCTGTGGCCCCCATGTTTGAACACTGGCAGCTTAACTGAGCCCCTCTGTTAAAGCACTTTTTGTTATTTCTTGGTGGCCAATGCCACCCTCTTTTCTGTCCCCCTTGCTGCTTCTACCTCTCCCTGGACAAGGGCCCTGCTGTGTAGGGGGCTTGCTCTACCCCACCCTCAGAACTTTCAAAATGGAAACTCCTTCATTCATCCCCATAACACTTTTTGCCTTCCTGTAGACTGTGGAGGACTGGGACTGTGGCTCAGCTGTAGAGTGCTGACCTAGCACGCAGGCACGCACAATGCCCTGAGTTCTATCCCCAGCCATGCATAATTTAGTCGAAGCAGCACACCTGCTTGTCACACTTGCGCTGGGGAAGTTGAGGGAGGAGAAGGAAAGAGTTCAAGGCTATTCTTCAGCTGGTGGTGACTTAGAGGCCTACCTGGGCTACCTGAGACCTTGTCTCAAAAACAACGAACTCCATCAGAGCGATGGCTTAGCAGGCAAAAGCACTTGCTTTCCAAGCTCAGTCCACAAAAGCCATGTAAAAAAAAAAAAAACTCCGTGGGGCTCACCTGCACTCCTAACATTGCCGCAGTGAGAGGCAAGCTGCAAACAACCAAAGCTCACAGGCTATGCAGCCTGGCACAAACAAGAGAGGTCCTGCTTCATCAGGAAAGAAGAGACTCCTTCCTGGGAGTTGTTCTCTGACCTCTACGTGCCCACTGTAGCATCCATGGGCCTGCACTCACCACCCCAGAAGTAAATTAGTTAATTTAAAAATATACCCTTTTAAAAAATTTATCTGTGGCAGGGTTTCTCTGTGTAGCTTTGGAGCCTGTCCTGGAGCTCTGTACACTGAGATCCACCTGCCTTTGCCTCCCAAATGCTGGGATTAAAGGCATGTGCCACCATGCCTGGCTACAAAATTATACATTTGTAGTCTGTTTGCTGCCGTGAGAATGGAAGCCCTCTCACAGGACAGGACAGGGATTTTGTCAGTTTCTCTTACAGATTCTGGGAGCTGCAAGCAATGGCTATCACATCCCAGGCACCACATACAGTGTTCATTGCCACATGGAAGATGGCTGCTCCTTTTGTTTTTCTCTTTGCCCCAGTTGACAAGGTGAAATGCCTTCGGTGTACAAGAAGGTGATGTGGCAGGTGACTTGGAGTTTGCTTGAGAGCCACACCTGTCTGGAGTGTGTCCACTCCCTACCTCCAGCCAAGCACAGGCCTGCAGCCGTGAGAGCTTCCTTCACCAGACCAGCCTTTCCGAGAGGCAGCTAGAAGCCAGCCTGTTGGAGCAGCACTCTCTGCTTTGAACTCCTTCCCTAAGAAGGATGTGCAGGTCAAAGCAGAGCTCATAAGGGTCACCCTTGGGTACCACCCTTTGATCCATGCCCTTGTTGTTTCCTTGCTAGGGTTTCTCACTGATCCCCGAGTAGAATAAAGTCCTGGGCCCAGCCCTATCTCTGGGCCCTCCCGACATCCTTGTGCTCTCACTTATTTCAATAACCAAAACACATAATGAGTCCTTTAAAATGCCGAAAGCACAACATGGGATGCTATCAGGGCTTTGTTTTGTCCCCGTGCCCATCTGCCTGTTCCCTACGCTCTGTACCTTGTGGATGACTCAGCTATGGAGTTTTATAAAACCTTCCAGAACTTCCTTAGGTGTATACCAAGAAGATTCAGAGTCAGATTCTCACTCCTTTACCTTTCTTTGTTGAAACAGAACTCAGGACGCCCTACGTCTATCTCAGTCTCAAAGAAGGGGCTATCACTTCTTCTACTGGATGTTGTGTCTGCCTGTCTCTACACTTAGAAAAGCCCTTGGGCAGCTGTCTCTAGTTCTGAGATTCCCACCTGGCCCCAGGCAGCTAATCTCCAGCACTGGAGAGAGCAGGACTGTGCCTGGCATACACCAGCTCAGCCCCCTTCTGAGGGTCCTCTGCCCACACAACAGACAAGTGTGTGGCCTCACTCTCTTCCTCCTCCCATCTCCCTTCTTCCCTCTCTTCCTTTCTCTGTCTCTCTCCCTCCCTGCCTCTCTCTGTCTCTCTTATCTTTTTTCTCTCTCTCCCTCTCTTCTTCCCTCCCTTCCTCTCTCTCCCTCCTTCCCCCCTCTCTTCTTCTCTCCCTCTCTCCCTCCCTCTCTTCTGATGGCCCAGACAACACCATGGTTTTGACAGCCTCCCTGTAGACACATCCAGCAATGTTTGGAGATATTGGAGTTGACACAGTTGGTGGTGCTGGGTGTAAAGATATACTGAGGTGTATCAGAGATGTTGCTGAACAGCCTACAGTTCACAGGCCAGCCCCACAGCAAAGGATGTCAGTAGCCCCAAGTAGGAAAACTGTTGACTCCTGGGGCTGGAGAGGTGGCCTGGTGGTTAAGAGCACAGACTTCTGTTACAGAGGACCCAAGTTTAATTCCAGGCACCCGTGCTGAGCAGTTGACACCCACCTGTAATTCTGGCTTCCAGAGACTAATGTTGTCTTCTGAATTCTGCACTCCATTCCCACCCGAACCCCCCCCACACACATGTATACGTACACATAATTTTAGAATTAAAAAATGAATTTTGGGGCAAAAAAGGAAACTGTTGACCAGCAGAGACTCAGGAGTTAGAGGTCATGTTGTGTTAACTGCTTAATGTCTGAGAGAAGAGCTCTGGCCCAGGATGTTACCCCAGGGCCTCACCCTGAGGCTTATCTTTCCTCTGCTAGAAGAGGGGGGCAGGAAGGGCTATGGAAGGGAGGAGTCCTCTGTTTCTCTTTGGAACCCCCGCCCCATTCCCCTAGGTTGTCACTCAATGTTTCTAGCCCATGCTTTGTAAGACTCTGTCCTTAGAGATGTCTCTGAAGGATGTTACCCACGTGGAGGTGGTTCAGGGTCTAGAGAAGACCATTTGTATTATAAAGCAGAGAACAACCCATTCAGGAGTAAGCAGCCATATTAACACTGCTCGCACTCAGCTCCCTTCCCCGAGACTGAGCCCTCAGCATCCTGTTCAACCTTTACAGTTTACAGGGTACCCTCTAGGAGGCAGGAATGGAGCCTGTACTTGGCAAATGTGTCACAGAGCTCATCAAGGGAAAGTGGCCTTTAGACAAGCTTATAATTTAGATTGACAGGAAATGTGGTGCTCAAGCCAGCTGCAGAGGACTCTGCATTTTGGTTGCTTCTTAGAGAATATGCAAACACTGCAAGGAGACACTGAAAAGTAGGCAGGACTCAAACCGAGATGTCGCCATGTGCCAAACAAGAGTACGTAGTTGAAGATCTAGTCCAGAGATGAGGATCATGAGTCGCCTATAAATTTGAGGCTTCTAAGCACTGATCCCCGTCTTCTCTGTGGCTTCCTGTCTGAGAGAGTTAAGCTCATGCCCATGTGGTTTGGGTTCAACAACACCAGGGGCACATGGTAGGACCCTTCCCCATTTAAGAAGCTCTTACTTGCTGGTGAGCTTTGCAATTCCACCACAGTCTGTCCTCTCGGGTTCTTTTCCCACTGACCTTTGCCCCATAAAACGTTGCCCTTGATCTCTAACACATGCAGGGGCAACACACACACACACACACACACACACACACATCCCACACACACATCCCCCACACACGCACATACACATGCACACACACATCTCACACACACACACACGCACATACACAGACACACACATCACACACATGCACACACACACCTTTGTTTTTGGTGCCTATCAAACATATTTTTCTTTTTTTGGTTTTGGTTTATACTGGTTTTCAGCTGTTTGGCTGAAGTTATGTTTATTCCCAGGACAGACTGGTTTAATAGACATGAGCTCATGATGCAGAACATGGAAGTCCATCTCTACACTTACTTATGAGCACTAAAAGTAATAACTTTTCTCTTTAACTCACATGGACATTTTTTAAAATTACGTGTGTGTGTGTGCATGCGCGCATATACCCATGCACCTGTGCACCGTGCCGTATATGTGGAGGTCGGAGAACAATTAGCAGGCTTTGCTTCTCTCCCTGCATCACATGTGTCCCAGTGATCCAACACAGACTGTCAGGTTTGGTAAAAGCGAGCGTCTTTATCCACTGATCCATCTTGCTGGACCCTACATGAGCATTTTTGTGTGGCAATTGGAAATTCAAGCTAACTAAAGAAACAAGAGGGGTTGGGAAAGGAAAGAGATGGGAGGTACATTTAACATTTGCATGTATTTGCATACATTTACATGCCAGTTATCTTTCCTTACCTCCTTGCTGTGTATCAGATCTCAGTCTCTGCTGAAAAGACTTGAACTTCGGATACAATGAGAGAATAGGAGTTAGGTCCTAATAGCAACTTGGCCCCTGCCAGCTGTGCATCATTAGCCCAGTTTACTAACCTCTCTGTGCCTTAAGTTCCCCCCTTATAAAGTAGAGCTAGCAATAGTACCTCATGTGGAGACGAGTGCATATCTGTCCGGGGTTTAGAATACTATCTGGCACATGCTACATCATATCCACAAGCAGAACACAGTGAGAGTGAGGCCCCTAGTGTGTCCGTGCAGATGTGGGAAGCAATGTGGAAGATATTCCCTCATGACCCATGCCTGGGAGCCTCCGGCAGTAATTCTCTCATGCCTTCCTCCCACAGTTCATGACCAAGAACCCTCACAAGCGCCTGGGCTGTGTGGCGGCACAGAATGGTGAAGACGCCATCAAGCAGCACCCGTTCTTCAAGGAGATTGACTGGGTGCTGCTGGAGCAGAAGAAAATCAAGCCCCCCTTCAAGCCGAGAATTGTAAGTGGGTCCCAGCCCCTCCCCCCCGTGGTCAGCTGGTACTTTGGTACCAGTCTGCGTGGGCCAAGCGCAGCCTGGGGCGTGGCTGAGAGCCCAGGGAGGAGTCTCCCCTAGGGGTCTGAGGCCTTAGACATTGACTGTCAACAGTGACACCTGAAACACCATTCTCTTATCACTGCGTGGTGTTTACTTATTTTGGCCAGGCATAATGATTTTAGTTCTCCACGTGACACAGAGATGATGATGTTTCTTGAGAGAGAAATGGGGCTTCGCTTTGAAAGCATCCATGTAAAGGAAAACATGAGCTAAATGTTTGTCGTGGTCCTTATATGGCAGAGAGTGAAGTGACTGTTGCAAGAAAGACTGACCCTGTGGAGAGGATAGCCTGTGTCCTGGGTCCTTCACAGTCCTATCTCTCATGTGTTCCTGCCCTCTGCCTGCTCCGGGCACAGCATGGGCTGACCTCCATGTGCAGTGCCAGGCACAAGTGAGGGGTGGAGATCAAAGGGACATGTCACTCGGAAAGCTGGACAGAGTACTACAGTTAAGGCTTGGCTGGGGAACCAAGGCCATGGCCTGCAACCTGACCTACTATGCAAGCGTTCAAAGAGCAGGCAATGTAATCCTGAGAGAGAGGTATCTCAGTTCCGGTATTTCATGAGGAAGTAAATCCTTCAGGCTGAGAATCTGGCAGCCAGCTTCGGGCACCTGGGAACGGAAGGAAAGAGTCTCTTAGACAGGATTTCAGACCTGTGAGGCTGGCAGAAGAAGATCATCAACCAGCCATGGGTCACCATGTTCTGTCAGAGGAGACCTTCCTCCCCCACCTGCAAGGATAGAAAAGACCCTCAAGTGTCCCTTGGGCCCCCAGAAAGGAATTAATCTTAGAATATTCTGGAAGGTGATTGCCAGGTGATGAGTATGCTCCAGACTATAGACAAAGCCAAAAGTGACAGGTTGATGTGACACAGGCCAAGGCTTGCTAGCATTTCTACTTTGCCTTTGCTCTGGTCTGTGTGCTTCTTGAGATACACACAGCTTGGAACAGACCAGGCTGGGGTCCATTTCTCTCTGCAAACCTCCCCACCACTTTAGCCCATCTTACCACAGCTTGCCCCTCCACCCCACCCCACCCCATGCCAAGTCCATACAGTGGATTTTGTATATAGGGAAGGTTTGAGGTTCTGGCTGTTAGGGCTGAGAGAGCTCACTGCATGTGCCAGCCTATCTGGCGGCTCGGCCTGGGGCCCCTACAAGTAGTCTCAAAGGATAAGAGTAACTGGATACCCAACAGAACGTATGAATCAGGTCGCCAGAGGTTGAGAAGAAACTGAAGGATCAAGCCTGAGGGGTGAATTATAATTTCCATGTAATCTGACTTAATCCCTAGAGAGATGAGAAGCAGAATTATAACTATGCAGGCCCAACTAACAAGAACCCAGACAAGACCAAGGGCTAGTCAGATGTCATTGCTATCCATAGAATGGCTTGAACTTATGTTGAGACTCTAAGTCAATGAGGCACTTTCAGCCAGATGCACAGAGGGCCAATTAGAGCCAGAAAGACTGGATGAGGAATAGGCACGGCCTCTTGAGAGAATGTATGGCGAAGAAGCCCAAGGAAGCTCCCCTAGGGCTATGAAGGGGAGCAAAGGCAAGGAAGGTAGTGCTGTAGAAAAACTCCTAGAAGAAAATGAGGGCGCGCTTGAGTTTACAAAGGATGTTCTAATGAATGGAGTCACTGGGACTAGGCTCTCCCTGGGGTCTAATAGATGACAGGGTAAAAAGAAGTGACCATGGACCTTTCCTAGGCATTTTTACTCAAATCCAGGGCAGGCTCTGGAATTTAAGCAATGATGAGAAACTCAAGTTCCTAAGGCAGCTCTTAAAGCCCCTTCAATCCAAGACATCCTCACTGAGTTTCCAATCTTTAGACTGGATGTGTTTTCTTGGTACTCTTGTCCTTGCTCGGCTTCTATAGGTCCTATCACAAGACATTTGGAGAGGAGCCACACCTTGGTCAGTGGCTACCTCACCCACAGAGTAAGAGCAGAGTGACAAGGGGTTCACGAAGAACACTGTGAGATCACTGTGGGCCTGGGATCTGGGGCAGAACCCAGACACTGAAGAACCAGGGAAAGGGTGGGGAGCAAATGGGGGTAGCTACCACATGTCCCCTCCACCCATGAGTAGGTCTCACCTGGGCTCCGGCAGGTGAGGACCCCTTCAGGTTATCCCTAGGCAAGTGTAAAAATGTTCCCGTAAGCAAGGAGTCTTCAGAAACCAGAAGAGGAGATACTCCTCTGGGTCTGGGATCAGGTGGGGTTCCATACTCCCCTGAACCCCAGTCCACAGGAGACAAGGACTGCCCTCACTTTAGGCTCTGGGAAGCCTCCCCCTGGGAGTGGAAACAGGTCTCTGCTCAATTCCTTTGCTGGGGGACTCACATAAGCTTCTGGTGGCTTTCTTTCCCTGTGAAAGTATGGCTGAAGGAAAGGACTGGGCCATGTAGGTCCAACATCTATCTCACTTTCCTAAAGCTGTCTTCACTGTTTCTATGGAATCTGTCTTGTGTATGCATCCCCACTGTGCCCCAGACTACCTTGCTAGGGGGGCGAGGAAGAAGGGTTCAATATGCTGGTTTGTTTTAGCTGAGATGAGGAAATTAGGACATCAGGGATGAAGAAAGTGGAGAGGAAATAATTAGATCGTGTGAGAGGTGTTTCTGGCCATACTTTGGCTGAGTCCTGTGGAGCGTTCAGAGCTGCCAGTCTCAGGTCTTCAGAGACTTCATCAAGGTATTTAAATATCTGATCGCATTTCTGTCCTTGGGATCTGAGGTCTCTCTCATAAATATCAAATCTGCGAGTGAAAAGAAGGGAGAAGGAGGGAGAGAGAAAAAGAAAGAGAGAAAGCAATTATCAGGAAGGTGTCCTGACCCTGTCCCCAAGCTAAAGCTCATTCCTGCCACGTGGAAGAGTCACTCTGTGCTACTTGTGGGTGCAAGTCTAGCAGAAGAAGATGCTGAATTAAATCAAAACCATTCCATGTATCACCTGGGAGAACCTCACAGGCCCAGTGTGGAAACTCAGTGGGTTTTTATAAGCCACCATCCTCATGCAGCCAACTAGCATAGGGATGTCTGCCTAGCCCAGGCGATAGCAGGGAGGCAGGCCAGCTCTGTGCTTCATTAGCCGCCACAGCCTTAGGCAAATGCAGTCATGCACAAGTCACTGGGGAGGCAGATCCTGCAGCACATTGCCACAGAGCCCTCCTGCTCGCGGGTCAGAGGTTCCTTACGAGACTGGTTTTCTTTGGCCTCGGGTATCTTATATATGGAGGACATTGTCATTTGCCTTCCTGGGAGAGCTCAGGAAGGAAAGATAGGTCAACACCAAGAAAAAACAATGAGGATAAGGGACTATATGCCAGGACACCATGAAGTGTTTGGATCCTGTTTTACAGACAGATGGCGCATGAAGGGATAGGTACTGTGTGAAGAAAAAGATAAACTCTCTGAGCACACAGCACCAGCCTTGGAGGTGTTGCTACCACAAAGAGAAATTGGGCACAAGCTTAAACAAGTAAATAAGGCAGGTTCAGAAAAGACACCCCCCCACACACACACACACCCATTAACACAGACATCTTAAGGGAAGTGCGCTCAAGTTCTGGAGAGCACGAGAAAGCCTGGCTTTCTTCTCTTTGGAACTAACTCCACTTATTCTCCAGCTCTGCCCTGTTGGCCTTATACCAGAATGCCACCACTCCCCAGAAACCTACGCAGCAGCCACTACCTCAGTTCCCTTACTGGCCACAAGAGCTGAGTCACCTGGGAGGTGACCTGCCTGGTGGGTTCAGGAGGAATTAGTTTTGTTGGGCCCAGGAGTGGTCCTAGCATCCAGTCTAGCATTTGAGAATAGCCACAATGTGGTATCTTGTGTCCCTAGAACTCTTAAGTCTCCACCAACCCACCATACCAGGCAAACCCGTTTCTGCCGTGGTGGGTTCACCTGGAGATTGGGGCCTGCTCACACCCACAGGGGCTGAGGCTACATCAGAGCAGCTTCCGACCTGACTCCCAACCCATCCCCTCCACAGGAAGCCTCCCGCCTCTGAAGGTATCACCAAAGAGATTGTTCAGATTGGAGGCTGGAATTTGGCCTCTGGTCAGTTTCCATCGCATACCTCCCCTGGCTGCTGTCCCTGCGGGCTCTCTGCCTTCCTGACATGTTTGCTAAGCTGAGAATCCTGTGCCTCTGGCGCCTCAGCCTCCCTCTGTAACCCTTGCTCTGGTTCCCCAGAGGTTAGGAGTGCAATGGGGTTTCCAGCCTGCAGGCTGTCACCCCTTTGTGTTGGCCCCCATTCAGTGGCTTCTGCTTCAGCATGGAAAGTCTCTTCTCATGTGTCTTCTCAACTGCTGTATCCTCCCTCCTCATGTTCCCTGTGTGTTCCTCCTGTCCCAGCTCTGTGCACCCGCACACTGATTTTATTTAAATGATATGCCATCAACACCACACCAAAAAGCTCTATGGACATGCAATCAAATCAACAAAAGCCAGCAAAGCTCCTTAGACGAGAGATGACAGCCAAGTGTGAACACTGTCTCACTGGAGCCTTCCTTCCAAGTGTGAACACTGTCTCACTGGAGCCTTCCTTCCAAGTGTGAACACTGTCTCACTGGAGCCTTCCTTCCAAGTGTGAACTAGACTAGAGATGACAGCCAAGTGTGAACACTCTCACTGGAGCCTTCCCTCCAAGTGTGAACACTGTCTCACTGGAGCCTTCCTTCCAAGATGTTGATGGTGTCTGATCACTAATAAGTCTCTCTCATCTAGCTTTTGTGCTCCCTGTAGGCTTATCTTTTGGGGGGGATTGAGGGGAGAAGAGATGTATTTGGTATGACTGACACTGCAGATTGCGGGGCTAGTCAGCTCACTTCTGGTTCCCATTTGGTGCACCCCAATGCACTAGACTCTGAGATCACAGGCTCCGGGGGTTTCACCACTGGAATGGGAGCAAGCCAGTTAAAAGGGAGAGAGCTGCCTCCCTCAGAGCCCTAGCTGTCCTCCGTGAATGCCGAAGGCAATGAGGGAAATACTGGCCGAGTAAACTTTGTTTGTGTACGTGTTCTCTCTTTTCAAGTTTGCTTCAGTGTGAATGTCCCTCTGTAAGGTAAGGCTTCCAGAGTGGGGAGTCTCTCCAGGTAGGTGAGCTCACAGGCCCCATTACATAGAGGCCCTTCTCAACCTCATGATCCGTCTCCATTCAGCCATCCATGCTGCATGGCAGGACCCCAATGGGAGCTCTCCCCCCACCCCCGCATGCTCCTGCATGACTGGGCTGTGCTGAGAGAAAACCTGGGAAGTGGGCTCGAGAACTCACATCCTCACTTACTTAGCAGCCCCAGGAGGAGCCCTGCTGGGCAGGCATCCCCTCCCCCTAATGCTGGTCTACCTGCCCAGGGACCCGACTAGCATGGACGGTAATGCAGAGGCCAATGAGACACCATCATCATCTTCCATCCTGGTGTATCAGGACCAGGCCTTTGCAGGGTCCTTCACCAAAGACACCTCCAAGACAACATCCATGTCAGAGTGAGATCCCTTCCCTCCCAAGAGGCTATTCACTCTCACAAAGAGCCACAGGGGCTCTGGCCCAGGGCTAGAGGAGGCCACGGGGAAAGTCCACATCCCTGTTTTTGTTGGTTGGTTAAGTGATGGCATGCTACAGAGGACAGGGTACTGGCTTTGATCACAGAGGGACTGGGGTTGACTATGATTGCTGTCACAGGATAACTTTGGGATTGTGAGAAATTACTTCACCCTGATCCTCACACCATCTTATCTGTAAAATGGAGTGAGAATAGTTCTCTCATAGCATTGAACAAGGACCAGTAGCAAGCCTAAGATGCTTTATGTGCTCCTAGCTTCTTGGGAAAGTTTAGTTCCACTCTCTCCCTTCATGCTGTTTTTCCATAGTCTGAAGGTTCTCTTCCATTCTCACCAAGGCTTTAGGAACCAAGAGTTAAGTATTATGGGAAATCATATGGTATTTGGGCTTGGGAATCTGACAAAACTGTGCCCTTCCACTTTGGCCTGTGGGATCTTAGAATGATGAGCACTGTGTCTGGTACCCAGCAAACACGGTAGTGAGGAAGACAGGAGCCTAAGGCTGGGGGAAGCTGGTCTGCGGAGCACTCCTGTCGCACAGAGGTAAAGAGAGTTCAGATACGGGGCCGCAGCACCTCTCAGGGCAGTAACTATAAGGAGGCAAAATGATATCTGAGTACTGGGAAGGACTGCCACTCAGGAGTCTCTGCAGAGCCTACGGGCTTAATTCTGGTGCTGTCATTGGTTCAGCAAAGGGTGACTCGCCAAATGGGAGATTCTCAAGTTGTATCTCTTGTGATGGTGCCAAAGGTTGCTTCATGGCATAGTCACTTTGTTTTTAGAATAGAGAACTATGCAGCCCAGACTGGACTGCAAGTAGCTGTGTCTTCAAGCTCCTAATCCCCCTCCCTCCACCTCCCATGCTCCACCACATCTGGCCCAAGTTGCCTTTCTTTTCTCTGTGACTTGCTAACCACATGTATTCGCTCTGCCTTCATTCTCAGTGGTGTTTTGGCTGAATGCAGCTGTGTGGTTTCCAGTGTCCTGGCTTTGGCATGGTAGCTGTCATCAATGAACACCATTCCAGGGCACAGACATCTGGATGTCCCTTAGCCAAGCCGGTATAGTGGTGAAACCCAGACTAGCCATTTTTGCCATCTGAGAAGTCTGATTCCAGGAGTCTTCCTGTGGGTTGTGATGGAAGAGTAGGCAGTTCTTCACATCAATCTTCCTAAACATCCCACAAAAGGATTCAGAGCCCATCGAGTGAGTTCTGGACTTGATTGGGCATTTCCCTAGGCTCATGAATTTTCCTTTATGCCTTTATGGCTGTTGGGTTGGGTTGTACCTTCATGAGTTCATCAGCATAGTATTTATTGAACTTAATCTCCTCCTTACCCCATCAATACTTGAACATACTCACACAACCCACACCTACCTGTTGAAAGCATGGGAGGATCTAATGTGATGGAAAGGGAGAGAGGCAGGAGAAATCAGAGCCAGCTGGCTAGAGAAGCCAAATCTGAGCAGAGAAAGATGAAGATGGTCAAAGAGAAAGGCATCTGTGGAAAGATAGCTTTATTCCACTTCTAAGCAACAGGATTCACAATAGAGCCTGTCCTCAGTCCTTTCCCCACAGTCCTGGAGGAGAACATTGACAACAGCAAGACAAAAGTCTTTCTACCAACACTCTACGTGTAGTGCCTAGACAAAGTTAGAGTACAGGAAGAAACTGATTGGAATATGTAGGTGGTAATAGTGAGGAAAAGATCCAGAACTCTGCTGACACAGCTGAGGAGAGGAACTGTAAGCCTTGCCTTTCAAGTTATAGGACGGAGAGAAAGACAGGGTGACTAAGAGGTCCCCACCAGATAGGCTCCTCCACGATCCCAAGAGTCTCGTCAAGCCGTGTCCCACTCCATCTTACACATGGAGCCACCTTGCTAAAGGAGCAGTGTCCTCCTGCCTTTGTCTTGCAGAGAGTTTTGAAGGATAGTCCAGCAGCCAGGAGAGCAGTGACAGAGCTCTGAGGCTGGCTCAGGTGTGACAAAGGAAAATAAGAAACAGCCTCAGTACTTCCAAAGGAGGAGCTCAGTTCTGCAGTCCTTAAGGCCACCAGCCCACCTTTGCTCTCTGCAGAGTACAGGTATACAGGCACACTGGGCATGCTCATGGGGTCCTCTGCCTGTGCCAACCTCAAAGTCCATGCCTTGAATCTGCAGGGAATTGTTAGCCATGACAGAAGGAAGCCCCCCAAGTCTACTTTTGTTTATGGGGTATGGATGCCGTGTTTACTCCTATTGTTTGTGCCAACAGTGGAAGGAACAAGTGGCAGACTTGGATGTGTATAGCACAATTAACAAAAACCCAGAGACACATAGCGTGGGACTCTTAATCCCAGAGTCGTGGGTTTGTGCCCCACGTTGGATGCCAGATGTAACCTAAAAGTAATACTCAGCTCAGTGTGATAGCACACTCCCTTAATCCAGCACTCAGGGAGGCAGAGGCAGGTGTATCTCCATGAGTTCCAGGGTAGCCTGATCTACAAAGTGAGCTCCAGATCAGCCAGGGCTACACAGAGAAAACCTGTCTCAGGGAGGAAAAAAGTAATATTGAAGTATGACTGTAAAATTCTGGAATTTGACAGGTTTGTCGCCTGTGATGACATACCAACCTTTATCTTTTCAAAGTGAAGGGGCTTGACCACTAGCCATGTTTTTCTGAATTATTATTTCCAAGACATACTCCACACTGAAGGGTTTCCATGGAGCCCAGCGTGTCATGTAGTCATGTGAGTCCAGATGAGTCTGGGTCGCTAATGGCTGGACCAGTAAAGCATGAAACCTTCTGCCTTTAATAGAGACAAGCCCTACAGAGTATGCTTGTCAACTGAGATAACTTGCAGAGTGAACTCTGTCTTTCCTGGAGACTGAAGCTGGCCTCCCTCCTTCTCCTACAGCAATCATCTCCCCTTGAAGTCTTCCCAGAGAAGTGTGACAGACTTGGACCCTAAGTTCTGAGCTGGTCCCAAATAATCCAGAATAGAGCCACCCCAAAATATGGAGTCCCAGAATTACGCACTCATTCTGTATCACAGGCAGTGGGCTAAGGAGAAGACACTAGACACCTGGGGACTGGTCCCTGCAGTCTGCACAACCCTGAACGAGTTACTAGGGCACTCTTCTTCCCTCAGATAAAGTAAAGGGTTTAAGAAATCCCCAAGATTCCATGCAGATCTCCATGCCATCATGCTTCATGAGGGAAGGAATCCATGGGGTTCTAAAATTTCTGACAGTAAAATGTACAATGGACTATACCATTGTGATGAATTCTGAAAGTGTCTGTACCCGTCTTTCTGCCTGTACAGTGAGTGCAAGGAATACCTCCATCCTCTCCAGAAGGGCCTGGTTCCTTAGCTCTGAACAGCTTTGATTTACTTTTTCTAAAGGAGAGAGTCTAGTCTTTTCTTTTTGAGTATGTGTTCATGTGCAGTGGCGTCTCTCTCTCTCTCTCTTTCTCTCTCTGTGTGTGTATAGCTGGAAATGGCATCCAGTATTAACTCAGGCATTGTCCACCTTGTTTTTTGATACAAAGATTCTTCATTGATGTAGTACTCCCAAACTGGGCCAGTCGGCCAATGAGGCGGTGCCATCTACACGCCTCTGCCTTCCCAGTGCTTGGGATTACAGGTGTGCCCATACCCAGCTTATTTTTTGTGCGGGTTCCAGGAAGCAAACTCAGATCGCCATGCTTGCATAGAGAGCGTTTGACCAGCAGAGCTGTCCCTATCTTCTCAGCACTTCAGCTTCCTCTTGTAGCTGCTATTTCAGTTTTTTCTCAAGTTTTACGTAAATGGAACCACAGAGTATGTGTCTATTTTTTCTTTGTTTGTTGTGTTGCATTTCACTCAGCATCATGCCTTTAAGGGTAGGGCTCATATTTTTAAGTTTTTATTATATAAAATTCCAATCATGCCCTTATGTAGAGACAAGGCTCCAGTGCACCACCTTAGACCCATGAGCCAAGGTCAGCAATTACTTCTACTGAGGGGCTTTTGCTGCTTTGTTCAAGGTGCATGTCCTGCACTTAGGATGTCTCCTGATATAGTGCTGGTATTTGGTCTGTTTGGGGATGAGTGGGTGCACTCTGTAGATCTTAGAGATCTTTATAGCACTTGTCCAGATAGTATTTTTCTCCCAAATTCTTCTCTAAAGTCTCTTCTCACCTTTTATGGCCAAAGACCTGTGCCAGTCTATGCCTGGAAGTGTAAAGTAATTAGAACCTATATTAGGAAACCTAAAATTGCTGTTGAATCGAGAGAGAAAGTGGGTGATCTCACCTTGACGCGAGAGGCACATATTTGAATGTTTACAGTTACTGTTTAGAAGCCAGCAGGCAGCATAATAATAAATCCTAGGCCAAGAGAACTGAACTCTATCCAGCACATTTTCATAAATAAGGCGGGGGGTGGGGTGGAGTGGGAGAGGCTGGTGAGTAGAGAATGCTGGGCTTGGTCAGGACCAGACAGCAATGTTTCCCTCTTGAAGACTCCAGCTCTTACCAGTGACATTACATTGAAACACCTACAGTAAGTGGCAAATCGCCAGTTAGCTCAGGTTTGCCATGGTTTGCTGCCTGCTTCCAGGGGGAGATTCGGTCTTCTGATGCATCACCAACCTCAGATGTTACTGCTGCATGCCCAGCCATGTACAGCCTGTGCACTGCAGAGCCCTGCTCTATGGCCTTGGGTCCAAGTAGTAACAGCACACAGGGTGGTATCTCTTCCTACAGCTGTTCATCTGTGTTTTCCATACCATGCTAAGCCTCTGGGCCCCCCAGGACCTTCTTGCCAAACTTCAAGATCTACCTAGTAGTAGGCTGTCAAATCAGTTCAGTGAAAAAATAGGTTAGGATGGGGTAGAAAAGAATAGAATAGACAGAACATTGGAACAGAATAAGGAACATATCACAGAGAGTACATGTAAACTATGGTTTACATGAAGTGATATGTATTGGGACATATATAAAAGCCTCAAATTCCTAAGGGCTATGAATTAGGTGCATGCTGCCCCCATAAAGTATAAGAATGACCCTGAAATCTTTTTTTAAATGTTTATTTGTGTGTGTGTGTGTGTGTGTGTGTGTGTGTGTGCATGTGTGTGTGTATTTACACCATGTATGTACAAGAACTCACAGAGGTCAGGGTCAGACCTCATGGAACTGGAGTTTCAGATAATTGTAAGCTGCCATGTGGGTGCTAGGAACCAAACCCATTTTCCTCTGCAAGAACACTAAGTTCTTTCAACCACTTAACTTTCTCTCCAGCTCCAAGACCCAAATCCTCCTAGTCATGGGGGCTGAACGAACTAAGCAATGGGAGGTGAATGCATTTTCTTTTCGCTGCAGCCACGCAACTGGCAGAAGCCCTGTAACTGGTAGCTTCGGTAAGGCAGAGTTCTTCCAGCCAGGTGCATAGATCACCGCATCTGTGCCTCCTGGCAGGTAGGTCCTACTAGGAGGCAGGATGGCTCATGCCAGGGAACTGAGCCCCAGGCAGAACAAACTGAACGCCAGTCCTGACTCACTGCTTGCTGAAGACTGAAGGCGCTGTGGGCAAGTTGCTTAATGCCTACAAGTCTGGCTTTCATCCTCATAGTAGAATATGGCAGCGCCCACCTCCCCTTAAGAGTGGCTGTAGGTTTCATGTGTCGGGACACCTAAGGCACTCGTGCAGGGTCCACATCTAGCCAAGTCTGTCACTCTGAGCTTCATTACTTTTTTCTACTGAGGCTGTCCCAGGCACCATAGCAGGGAGAAACACCAGGCAGATACCCACCCACATGGAACTCTGGGCTATGGAAGATAGCCATTGGCTGAGCCCTCAGTTAGCCCCAACTGCCAAGAAAGAGGCATTCCAGGCAGGGAGGAAGGGAGGTTGAGGTACAAGAGAGGACCAGCCAGTGGCTTTGGGGACTATCTTCCAAGAAAGAGCATTCCTTTACCACAAGGCACCAAAAGACTCCTGTCCTTAGCAGCAGGTCTCAGGGCTGGTATGCAGCACTGTAAATGGAGATTAACCCTCTCCTGCCCTCAGTTCTGCTCTTGAAGGGTGGTTTGGGCCTGGTGCTAGGCTCTACAGAGTTCATCCAAGCAAAGGGAAGTTTAGGCAGGCCTCCTTGCTCTGGTTACTGTTAGTGTTACTGGGACACCATGGCTCAGAAGCCACCTGTGCATTCTAGACTTAGCTTGTTCGTGTGCACTGTAGTCAGGCAGTGTAGACTCCATCGGCACGGTAGGACTCTCAGCTGGAATTTAGGCTTTATATTTCTATTGCCAGGTTTTGTAGTCAAATGGTCCTAGCCGAAGTGTTCTTGTGGATGTTGGGCAGGCCTAGGTAGTTAGTTGTGAGCACTGCCCACAAAGCCTCTTTTCCAAGAGCAGGGGAAAGGGGGTGAAGGTGTTCCTGGAGTTAGTGGTCTCAGGCAATTGACTCCATGTGCTTTCTATCTAGGAGGAGCATCTCCCCTTTATTACAGCCTCCCCCATGGAGCGTGACATAGCCATTGAAGCCTGACGGGTTCCTCGTGTCCTGGGAAACTTCTCCCTGTCTATGTTACTCAGAGAGAGCTGTGGTACCACAGAAAGTCAGCTTTTGTGAGGGTGTGCTTCAGTCAGTGAGACTCATTGCAATCCTGGGGATGTACCCAGAATCTTGCATGTAAGACAAGTGAACTGTACCTCAACTCTAAATCAGTGTACCACCCCGTCAAAAACCTAACGCAGTACGTTCTCACCAGGAAAACCCAAGTTTGCCACTACATACAACACAGATAGCTGTATCGTGTTGTATGTTCTTGAGACCCTGAATTCCCTCCTTGAATCAACAGCTTCTCCGGGTGTGAGAGTCTGATGTCAGAATCTGAATAAAGTTTTATTGGAATGCTACCCAGGGTCATTCAGAGGCATGGTGTCCATAATGCCTTTGTGCTACAAGCATGGAGCCATGGTGTGGTGGCGACAGACATGTTTACTATCTGGCCTTTTAGAAGGATTTGTCAACTCTTGCTTTAGGCTATGTTAGTCACCTTTCTCCTTGTTATGACCATGTGCCTTACTGAAGAACTTAAGAGAGAAAAGGTTTACTGGGCTCACAGAGAAGACACAGACCACCATGGCTAGGAAGGTATGGTGGCAGAAGCAGACGGATGGCCTTTTAGCTGGCTTCCTCCCTTTCCCCTTTTTATTCAACCAGGGCACCAGCACAAGAGATGGTGCCATGCACGTTCAGGGTGGGTCATCCCCTCCTCAGTTAAAATTCTCTGGACAGACACCCTCACAGATGAACCCAGAGGCTTCAGAGGTGTCCAGTCAAGCCCACAGAGAGAACCAGCACAGTCTGGGCCCCCAGATTCCGGAGTCTCACTTTACACCCTTTACATTTGCTCAAAGTAATCAAACCGCCTGGCAGTGGTGGCGCACGCCTTTAATCCCAGCACTCAGAAAGTAGAGGCAGGCAGATTTCTGTGAGTTCGAGGCCAGCCTATTCCACAGGGTGAGTTCCAGGACAGCCAGGGCAGTTACACAGAGAAACTTTGTCTCATAAAAAAATCAAGCCATAGAATGTAGACAATAGTAGAAATACTTTGAAAAAAAGCCTTAAATCTCCTTATCTAACTATTTGCAGAGGACAAAGAATGTGGTTCTTGCTTCTGTGGGAACAGAAGCCACTGGGAAGTTGTGGATTGGAACTTCCTTCTGGAAGCTTCCAAACCAGCACTATAGTTTTATGGCAGGTTTTTGTCTTTTTCTGTTTCAAGGAACATGCCAACAAGTGTTTGAGGTTTTGTGACCACCTGCCCTGTCCTGTGTGACGGAAGCCAGTGGTTGTCCGTGAGGCCCAGCTAATGCAGAAAGAGTAGCTGGGCGAGCCCTCTGGCTTTTAGAACAGCTGCTGAGTGTAGGGAGTAGGGAATGCTGGGATTCTAGAGTTGCTTTCCTCCTTTTTTTCTAAAGTAACCCTGCAAATGGAATTTCTTTTAAAAATGAGTTGTTTAGCAAACAATAACTAGGAGGAGGGAAAGAGAAGTAAATTCCATTCAACAGCTGGCTGACAGAATTCAGCTGTGGTTAGTTGTTCAGAATGACTAGCGGGCTGAGGCAATTTGGTTCATTTTAAGAACACAGTGGTAGCCAGGTGTAGTGACTTACACCTGTAATCCATCCTGGGAGGCAGAGGCAGGAGGATCAGAAGCTCAGGATCAGCCTTAGCTACCAAAGACCCTATCTGCAAAAATAAATAAGCAAAAATTAATTAATTATGCTGGGTACATGCTTTTAATCCCAGCACTGGGGAGACAGAGGTAGGCAGATCTCTGTGAGTTTGAGGCCAGCCTGATCTACAAAACAGCCAAGGCTACACTGAGAAACCCTGTCTCGAAAAAACAAGATAGATAGATAGATAGATAGATAGATAGATAGATAGATAGATAGATAGAATAATTAGTTAATTAAAATGGCCTGGGAGATGTCTCATCATCTAAAAGTAAGGAGTCCACAAGTACAATGACCTAAGTTCAAGCCTCAGAACCCAGGTGAAAAGCTGAGTGCAGTGGTACACGCCCATAATCCCAGCACCCCTAAAGTGAGATGAAAGGCGGAGACAGGGAACTCAGCCAGAAGCTCCTGGGCGAACAGCCTGGAGTGCAGAGCACGCGGCTGAAACAAGAGGCTGTGCCTGCACAAGGTAGAAGGCAAGGACCTACGTTAGACCTCCACCAGATACCAGGTTAAACAGTGAAATGGATGTGCACATGTATTATATATAAATGCACATATCTATACATGTATATATTATATGCTTGCATATAAATACATTTATGTGAGTTCCCAGACGTGGTAGGCAATGCCTGTCATCCCCACACTAAAGACACGGGGGATGACTGAGTTCTAGGCCAGGAAGGCAAGAAGTGTGTCTGTGTGGAGAGAAAAGGGAAGGGGGAAATGCCATGATTAAGTTACAACCTTAACAGAGAGAGAGAGAGAGAGAGAGAGAGAGAGAGAGAGAGAGAGGAAGAGGAGGAGGAGAGAGAGCGCGCATGCTCGCAATGCCCCGTAGAAGTCGGTTAGAGCAGAGAGCTGCCAGACTGATGGGGCTTGTGGGGTCCCTCATCTGTGGTTCCTGTGGTTCCTATCTTTGTGAACCAACCACCTCCTCCCCCAAAACCTCCTTTTCCCTCTTTAGACCAGGGAGAGGCCAGGAACTGAGTGAAGGGTTCTGAATTTAGCTGCTGTAAAGCTCATCTTTCGTGTTTTAGAGGGAAATTGGTGTTGGCTTCCTCCTCCCGTCCAAGGTTCAAGCAGCTTTATGAAATGAGAGTAGTGGTCACAACTCCAGGACTGTGACCCATTTGCAGAGGAGAATGGATAGTTGTCAGAGACTGCATTGGCTAATTTTGAACCTCAGATTAATAAAGAGGAGAATGCAAGTGGAGGCGCTTCTGGGAAATTGAGAAGCCCTAAGCACCCGAGCCTTTGCTCCAGGCAGGTGGCATCAGGACCAGAGGTGCATGACCTCACTTTGTCTGGCTCTGCTGCACCCAGTGCCCCAGGCTCCCAGCACTCTGTGTGGGCCTGTTCTTCATAGATAGCAGCAACTGTGGTGTCACAGGAAGCAGTGCTCAAAGCAAAATCTGGCTTTTGCCATTTGCTTTTGTTCATGTTGCCTTGTTTCAGAAAGTATACATATATCCTACCAGGACGCACAGCCTACATACCACTACCATGGATGTTATATCAGGGAACATAAAGCCGAGGGAAGGGTGGAGCGCGGCACACAAGGTTCTGTTTTGTTTTTCTCATTTCTGTTTGTTTATTTTTTAAGGCTGTAACTTAATCATGACATTTCCCCTTCCCTCCCCTCCCTCCAAGCCCTCCCATATGCCTCTTCCCACTCTCCTTCAGATTCCTGTCCTGTTTTGTCATCGATTGTTCTTGCATGCACATATGGATTGTATATACATATATATTCCTAAATATAACCGGCTAAGGAAGCTTCTTTTGAGGGGTCACACATTTGACTCTTTGCTGTAAGTGAAGGCTGGCCACTTCTAGACTTAGCAGGCATGGGAGATAAAAGGACATTGCCGCTACCAGACAGAAGGCTTTCCCTGGATCAACCAAAAGATGATGCTGTTTGCTCCATCCCGATGGCTTTGATCGATGTTTGAGATGGACCATGCTAATAATTATGACATTTAGCATTCCCACTTGAGTGTATTCAGTCTCTTGATCCTGAAATATGTGGCGGGGGAATAGGAATAACGCCCCTGTTTTTATGAATGAAAAGAAGACATAGAGATGACACATTTGCTCAAGGCTAGAAGTGTTGGTAATTGGAGAATCCAGAATAAAATCTAGGGGACTAGATGGCTCAGCAGTTAAGAGCACTGGCTGCTTTTTCCAGAGGTTCAAGTCCCAGTATCCACATGGCAACTCACAACCATACAAATAGAATCTAGATTAGTGGTTCTCAACCTCCCTAATGCTGTGTCCCTTTAATGCAGTTCCTCATGCTGTGCTGACCCCCAACCATAAAATTATTTTGTTGCTACTTCATAGCTGTTATTTTGCTACTATTATGAATCACAATGTAAATATCTGATACGCAACCTTGTGAGGGTGGCAGCCCACAGATTAGGAACCTCTGATCTAGGTGGTCAGGCAGAGGGCATGAAGGCTAGCCACTGAGTATCCTGCCTCTCAAAGTGGCTTAGAAAGAAACCAGTGAGGTTCACTGGTAAGCTTTTAGATGTCTCTATGTTATTTTATTTTATTATTTTGTTTTATTTTTCAAGGAATATCAAGTATAGATGAAAGGGAGAAACTGAAAAGAAATGCCCGGTTAGCATGAACTTCAAGGAGATGAATCCAGGACTGTGGGCTCCTGAGCAAGCTTTTCACCATCCAAAAGGCTGTTTTGCAGCTTATAAGAAAAAGAAAGTGATCCATCCTCCGTACATAGCCTCAGCCAGGCTGCACATCTGAGTCCCTCAGAGCTGGCGAAACACAGAGGCCGAGCCCCACCACTATGGAGCCGAGTTCCTGATCTGCAGCAAGGCTAGGTTTCTGTACAGCTGTGTTTCTTTTTGATAGACCAACAGCCTCTGTTACACAGGGACAGGCTGTGACTGTAGCTGAGTGGTAGAACACTGGCTGAGCATGCATGAAGCTAAGGGTTCTGTTCTATCCCCAGCACCCTCCTACACACACACCACATACCACACATACACACACCACACATATGCACACACCATACGCACACATATACCACACCACACACACACACCCATACCACATACACAGTACACAACACATACTTACCACACCTAACACACATATACACCACACACACACACATCCACCATGCACACAACACACATACGCACACTACACACACATGCAATATACATACATGCAACATACATACACACCACACCCATACACACATAACACACCTACAACACTCAGCACACACAACACACAGTTTCCATATACCATACACGCATACTCAGCACACACCCCCCAAAAGACAAAATTAAATGAAGCAAAGTTGTGGTCATGTGTGCAATGAATTTCCCCCAAACAAGAAACATAGCCAAAATACAAAGATTAGGGCAAGAACTCCTTAGAGGGAACTGAAGCCCAAGAGAAAGTCATGAATTACTCTTCATAAAGCTCACTTAGGCATCCCTAATAGCTTATGCCCAGGCCAGACCTCAGAGGAGTTAAGGAGACTCTCTGGATGTAGAACACACTGACCATATTGGTTAGGGCCCTCCCAAGTGACTCCCATGTAGATCTGGAACTAAGCCACTGCCCTAGGCCCTGTGGTCAAAGGTTCTGCTGTGTCTGCCCCAGCTTGTGCCAACTTGAACATGACAAAATAGCCAACAGAGCCAAGCAGCTGGAGACAGGCACATGATCTCCTAGCATTCAGGAATAGTATTTAGGAAAATATGGGGTTATTTCTAGATGGATGCTATTTTTGATATTTTTACATTTATTATTTATGTGCATGGGGGCATGCTCGGGCATGAGTGGACATCAGAGGGCAATTTTCAGAAGTTGGTCCTTTCCACCATGCGGGTCCCAGGGATCCAACCCAAGTCTTCAGGTTTGGCAGCAGGTGCCTTTACCCTCTGAACCAGCTTAGCGCCCCCGAGCTGAGTGTTCTTAAAGCAAGAGTCTAGAAGGTTCCATGACTTCACTTGGGGATGTTTAGAGAGAGATGGTAAATCCCATGGGGCTGTGAACTTCCGACTGGTGAAGAAGTGCTCTAAGCATGTATATGCTTCCATTGAACAAATTCCCAGTTCCCCCTCTTGGATGAGAGTTATAGAAATGAATGCTTAGCAGGGCGGCGGTGGCACACACCTCTGATCCCAGCACTCAGAGACAGAGGCAGGCGGTCTCTGAATTGAAGGCCACCATGATTTACAAAGAGAGCTCCAGGACAGCAGAGCCACATAGAGAAACCCTGTATCGAAAATAACTAAATAACTAATGAAATAATTAAATAAGGAGAAACTGTAAAGGGTTATGTTTAGAGAAATTTCTAACTTGAGAGTTAACTTGAAATTCTGTCCCAACCCTCATTTTAGCTAGTCAGCACTCCAGAATAAAACCCTCCTTATTCCATTTAATTTTACATACCAGCATGTGTGTACGCCTATTTCCATATGCTCTATTGATGAGCATGTGTTTATGCTGCTGATGAGAAAGCACCTTCCTGATTGGAATTCTTGTTTCTTGTTTTGGAACATTCTATGAAGAGGAAAAAGCAAAACTTAGAATATTGACATTTTACAATGGAGGAGCTGAATAAATGAAATAAAATTATTTCTAGCTCATAAACATGAAGTATCTATATCCTGTCACCTCCTTTGCAGTGGATACCTCAAGGACTATCGAAGAGGAAGGTGACCCATATGACACATTAGAAGAGTCAAATGCAAGAGGCTGACCTATGGGGACCTGGGAAAAGAGGGAATCAGGAAATGCTGGTGTTGAGGGAGATAAGAGAAACCTGACAGGAGGCCATACATAGGCATCTTGTACCCCTGTTTCCAGCCACAATTGTAAGGCATGGTTTCCTGACTCTACCACTGTGCTATCTTGTCCCTGTCACTCATACCAAGCAGAAGAGCCTGAGAGGGACCAGCAAGACAGACACTTGAGGGCCAGTTCTATGACACAGTCCGTAAGAGTACAGTCATCAACTTGATCTGGCCATCAGATTAGGACAGAGGCAGATGTCACAGAGACAAACAGCACAGCTCCTCCAAGAGCTGGCATTAGGAGTTCAATATCTGAGAGCTATGAGAAAATCGTCCTTGCCGGACAAAAAGTAACCAGAACCCACCTTGGTGCTGGCTGGGGTCTGCCGTGCTACTCAGAGGGCCTCCTGGCCTGAAAGATAAGTTGCGTCCCTGGGGCTTTGTTTCTTGGGTGGAGTCTCTCAGATGTGGGAATCTATGAAGCTGCTTTCCCCAAATTCTTCCTCTATCCCCCACTGTAGATGCCGGAAACACGCGTCTTCCTTGGAGCCAGGTTTGGATCTCCCGAGCCTAAGCTTCCATTGCTGAAGAAATGCCAGAGGAAGCAGGAACTGTTTTCCTCTGATGCTGACCTCTAACATACATACCCAACACCTCATCTTAGAACTCGAGGCCCTAAACACTTCTGCCTTGATGGAATTTCCCCAAACC
This sequence comes from Ondatra zibethicus, assembly GCA_004026605.1. NCBI lineage: Eukaryota > Metazoa > Chordata > Mammalia > Rodentia > Cricetidae > Ondatra > Ondatra zibethicus. Next base: position 24,304 of record PVIU01018060.1, read on the forward strand.
CCATCTGGTTACTGTTCCTATCTTGTAGTAGCAATTAGAGAGCTAACTTTGCCTGGGGCACTAGGACAAGAGAGCCCGTCAGTTAGGCCTAACTCCCACTCAGAGGCCCCTGGGGCTCAGTCCTTGTCTGGGCTGTCCAACTGCAGACTTCTCGTGAGTCAGACATTATTCCACCCCACTCCCGCCTCCACTTCCCCATCAGACGAACCCCTCTGGCAGAATGGCAGCCATTGGCCCTGAATCCAGGTCACTTTGCTGCTTTAGATGCAGCAGCAGAAGGAGATGCTCATTCATTCTTTCCAGAAGACGCCTGTAGATGTCAATGACAGGCATCGTGCTGAGGATGGAACAGCGAGCTCAAGCGCATCCCTGCTTGCATAGGGCCCACAGGGAGGCCCACAGTGTGCAAGAATGGAGAAGTGGTGGGACATCCACCCACAAGGGTCCTCTCAGACCACTCACAGGGGACAAGCAAGGCTTTCTGAGGGAAGGGCATTCACACTGAGATGGAAAAGAGAAGCAGTTGAGGACTACAGGCTAGGAAGAGAGGGTGTACTCCAGGCAGAAGGTGAGCTGTGCAAAGGACAGAGGCATGAAGACGCCCTCTGACTGTGGAGCCTCATATGGGTCAGCAGTGCGCAGTAGTGATAGCAGAGCACACAGGCACAGGATCCCAAAGGCCTTAAAAGTGAGCAGGCATCGGAACTTGGGACTTGGTTCTCAGAATCATGAGGCACTGTAGAAGAATCTTGATCAGTAAAGAAAGTGCTGGGCTGTTCAGGAAGGTCCCAAGGTAGCACTGGCTTAGGATTTGAAGGCATAGAGAGAGATGCAGAATTGTCCCCTAGCTTCCAAGATGCTCCTCAATGGCATGGACACACTTGAGAGCTGTGTGGGGTCGGCACATGGTGCTCACAGCTATCAGGTGCTCGCCTAATACACCTGGCAGCCTATAGGGCATTGTCACCTTCATAGTTTCACAGACAGAAAAACAGTGCCCACAGAGCTTAACATCAGTGTCCTGTAAGCAAGGAGGGACAATATCAGAGACAGTGGTCTTTGTCTTTTCTCCATGCATCCTCCCTGGGTGTGGCCCAGAGGTTGCGAGAAAGGCTGTATAGAGGAGGGAAGGTCAATAGAGTCAGAATTATGCTCCATGTTTCTAGTGACACTTGTTAGGCTGCGCAGTATGAGCACTGGGAAGGCATGTGGACTGACCAATGACAGAGTAGGCAATATATCTGAAAGTCCGAGTTTGAACTGTGGAGTTGAGTCTTGGGTGTACTGTGAAGAAAGCAGAAGTATTGGAAAGAATAAAATTAGTGAATGAAGGAGACCATCTTAGCCCTTTCCGATTGGGGGTCCTATGCTGCCTAATATGGCAGCGATGGAGTGAGAGAGGCTTTATAAAAATGTCCCCAAGCCTCCATCCCCAACAGTCAGGAATTGCATCCCAAGGGGCTATATCTATTTAAATTGGAAATGGGTAACTATCATGCACCTAAAAATCTCTCAGGAAAATAGGGCCAGGAGCCAAACTGTGCAAGGAGCTGTGGCCTGTTGTCTGTAGAGGCTAGCAGGAGTGGCATCCTCTGGCATGGGGATGTGACTCGGTAGAACGCCTGGCTGTCATGTGCAAGACAAGGGTTTGATGCCCAGCAGTATTCCTAGATGACCTGTAGGAGGGGAAAATGGTGTGCTCTCTTGAATGCACTCAGATGATTCTGGAATTCCCTTGAGAAATGACTAAACGACTCTCCAGGTTAGCTCATGGAAGAATCATGTCTAGATGTAGCAGCTGAGCCTGGTTCTCAAAACACATAACCAACGAGTTGTGAAGCATGGACACACTGTGGACTCTAGCTCCATTGCTGTGCCCAGCTGACCTCAAGGAAGCAAGGCAGTTCCTATGAGTAATGAGCACTAATCCGTCACTAATGACTGACTGATGAAATGCGAGCAATTAAATAAACAAAGGCAGCTAATGCCAAAGAGCATGTGGGTTTTCTGAGGTTCGTTATACGCACCCTGCCCTCCTTGGTGGCTAGTTGAAGGGGTGGACCAGGACAGAGGTTTCCCTGCCCTGGAATTTCAGCTCATCTTTAGCTATGTTCCAAATGGATCTTTCCTCCCATCCTACCCCGTGGATCTTACCCACTCCTCTGGGAGCCTTCCAATCTGGCCACCATAGTATGAGCCACTTGGGTGCCCTTTGGACAATGCCTGATACTTTACAAGTTGTTGCTACTACCTCTCTACCCCCGAACTCCCTCTGGCCATCCTTCACCGAGCACAGCCCTCTACATCATTTTGCTCTGTGACCCCTCCCTCCTTTCACAGAGACTCCCCAGAACAACTGCTGCCATGTTCTTCCCCAGTCACAACCGCCCCACAGCCAGCTTGCATCACCATAGGAACCAACTTCGTTGTCCCTCTCTGAAGCAGCTCTTTGCTCAGGTCCTCCCTTTCCTCTGGCTCTGACACCCTAGAAAGAGAATAGCTAATCCTGCCCCAGGCCAACCTTCCTGTTGGAGAAGACCACATTACATCTGAGATCCCCTCTGAAGGGACCACAGACATACCCAGCCACAGATCCTGTTTCTGGACATTTATTGTCTTCTCGTTGTTTACACTGTCTTCCTTCACAGTCTCTGCCCCGAACTCTGTAACTCACAGAAGCGTAGTTCGTCCCTGCTCCTTCCTGCCCATCATTCTGTCTAATCTGGGTCATTGGGCTGGCTCCTCTCTTCCCTCTCACTATGACTTCCAACTGTCTCCCTGTTTGCCTGTGTCAGGCCCTTCTGACTTTTCTTTTAAAAAAAAAAAAAGAAATAAAGAAAGAAAAAAAAAGAAAAGAAAAAAAGTAAAAAACCTATTGGGTTCTTCTAAAAAAATGTCTCCTGGTTGGACTTGACCCTTGTCATGTATGCCACCCCCTTTCTACAGGGTTCACATCTCCTTAAGTTCTTCTTGGGGAGGAGGCATCATACTGAGACCTGGATAGGAGTCTGGCTCTTTCCCAGTTGGGTAACCCCAGCCAAGCCACCAAAACCTCTCTGAGTCACAGTTGCCTCTGCTATAAAACTGAAATCAAAGTGCTTGCCTGGTCCAAGGATCAAATGAGCGAATGAACGTGAAGATGCCTTGAGAAGCTCTGGAGTGCAACCTCCCAACTTCCCTGTAGAATTTTCCTTTTGGGAAACTTTGAAGACATTATTCAGGAGCTCGGGATGGAAAGTTTCATGTCGAGTTTGAGGAAGTCTAGCCTAAGCAAAGTGGGCAAGGTTTCTTTCTTCTAAAATTTCTCAGAGATTTGAATTTGTTCACACTCATGGCAACTGTCCAAAAACAGACACAACATGTAGCTCTGTCTCAAACACAGACTATGTATTAACCTTTAAGGTTATGGGTTTCCATTGAGGATAGCATATTTCCTTATTAATAATCCTTTAAATAGTGACTCTAACGTTTCTACGAGGTGTATCTCATCATCTAGGCCACTAACTACCAGTTAACCAGTGTCTAAAAAGACACTGTTTGGAGGGCCTCCAGCCTTTCCACTGTACCCCATACTGTGCTCAGTTCTATAGGCTTGGCATTGAAGGTCTCTGTGGCCAGACTCCAGCCTTACCTCCTGATACTGGGCTCTGGCCCAGGCAGCTTGGAAGACTCCCTGTTCTGTGCCTACATGTTGTATGTTCTTGACCCCTGCTTTATCCCACCTTCCTCTCATCTATACCACCGCATTCTAAACCATTCTTCAGGTCTTAGCCAAATCCTGACTTCTCTGAGGAAGTTCTTTGTAGCTAAAACAGCACATCCCAGACAAGCACACTGGCTCTTTTATTCATCTGTAAGCCCTTACAGGTGGGGTATTGTTGATACTTCCTGATCCTCTCCCCAAACTAGAATAAATATGTGGGTTTGTTGATGACTGCCCTCTAGGAACCTGAATGTCTAGTGGGCATGTCTTTCTGAGCTGGGGAATAAGTCATCATAGGTTTTCTGACTTAATTCAGTAGATTCTTATTTATTGTGGCAGAGCTGCCATCAACCTAAAGTTGACCAAGAGAAGGCCTGTATGGTCTAGAGCAGTGGTTCTCAACCTTCCTAATGTTGCAACCCTTTAATACAGTTTCTCATGTGGTGGTGACCCCAACCATAAAATTATTTTTGTTGTTACTTCATAACTGTAAATTTTGTCACTGCTGTTATGAATCCTAATGTAGATATCTGTGTTTTCCGATGGTCCTAGGTGACCCTATAAAAGGGGCATTCCACCCCCTCTAAGGGTCTCCATCCACACGTTGAGAACCACTAGTATAGACAAAAGTATGGAAACACTGCAAGCAATGTTGAAACAACGTTGTAATAATGGCCAAACCATGGGACCATAGAGTCAGGTAATGATGAGGGCAGACGGGAGTCAAAGAAGGCATCCCTATGCCCTACTCAGCAAGGTCGTATGAAGCAGATATGGCAAGGCTATCAGGGCTGTCTCTGTGGAAAGATAAAGCATGGGAGACTTTGGGCAGATGGATTTAAGTTTGTCCCTTGGGTACAACAAGGACTGTCTTCAAGGAGATGGACACTTACAGTGATGCTAAAAGGTGATAGGAGATGGCAGCTGTGCTTCCCAGTCTATACACACATACACATACACACACATACACGCACACACACATACACACACACACTGCACACTCAGCCCGGGAGAATCCCACTTCCCTGCTTTTCCATCATACTCACGCACCCTCTTCCTTCTCACCTTAACTCATTCTTGCTCTCCTCCTCTTCACCTCTGGGTCCTGGGGCCATCCATTATTACCTCATTGGAATAGCCCTGTATCTGCTCCCAGTAGCTAGAGGCTCATGTTGGCGAGAGGCTGGTGACCTCGATGCCCAGTCTCCCTGCAGGGGAGAGGGGCCTCAGGAAGGAAGTCAAGCCTCAACTCAGCACCTTCTCTTTTCTCTCCACAGAAAACCAAAAGAGATGTCAATAACTTTGACCAGGACTTTACCCGGGAAGAGCCGATACTTACACTTGTGGATGAAGCAATAGTGAAACAGATCAACCAGGAGGAATTCAAAGGCTTTTCCTACTTTGGCGAAGATCTGATGCCCTGAGAAGCTGCCTCGCTTGGAGTTAGCTGACGCTGCAAGGAGGGTGCTGAGAAAATTCCACGTTGCAGAGTCTCGGAAGGTCTCGAACTATTCCTCCTCCCCAGAGCCCCAGTCCCATGTCCACTCTATTTATTGCAATCCCTCACCCCAGGCCATGTCCTTCCCTACCCTCCCAGTGACCAGAAGGCACTCTTGGATCTAGACTCGTCCAGGAACACACATGATTTGAATTGTATCTGCTCTGTGGGTAGCTGTGTGCAGTGCTGGAATTGGATTGTCCGTCCGTCTGCAACCCTGAAGCAACTTCAGTTCTTTTATTACAAAGGAAAACAAAGAAAGAAAGAAACCCAACACAAGAACTCTGGCTCTGCCACTGGATATGGAACCCTGACTCTTCCCTTTTCTCATTCCTCCTCCTCCCCAGCCTGTCATCCCTGCCCTTCTACCTAAGACAAGAGACTGGTGCTTCTTCCAAGTAAGGGCAGGTGCCCCAAGGCATGCCCTTGCCGGGAGGAGCCTGGGATGCTCAGGCTGGCCAGCCGTGTCAGTTTGCTCTGGAATTGCACATTCCTGCTTGCTTTGGTTTTAGCTTTTTTGAGCATGCCAAAGTTGTGTACGTTTGTATTTCATGGAAGAAATTATTTTGATTTTGAACTCTTAACATTTCAAAAAAAAAATCTGTTACCAAGTTCACTTTCTAATTGGCCAAAAGATAGACATCCCAGTGTGAATGTAGGTAGATATTAAAGGGCTAATACACAGTGAGAATCCAGTCATCCGAAGTTTATTATTAATATGTTAGTGACACATGAGGGCTATGCAAAGACAGCAAAGGAAACTCTGGCTTATCATCATGAGAATTCTCCCCGAGCACAGAGGCCACCAGAGCAACAACCAAGACCCTGAGGATCCAGAAAAGCTCAACTCCCAAATTCTCACTCCAGGTTTTCTCCCCCCAAGTTCCCAGCATAAACTCTATTTTCTGTGCACTTCTACAAAATGGTAGTACCATTGTGTTGTGGTTTGGAACATTCAGTGTGTAAAATGCAGTATCTGCATGGGAATGCGAGAAAGGAAGCTCAGCCTGGGTCAGGCAGAAGGCGTCAGGAGACTGAAGAGCAAATGGTTTGAAGACTGACAGGGTAGCGGGATGTGGCCAGAGTTTTGGTGACATGCGATGGCAATTCACATGGACTCTATTTAATGGACTGATATTACCTCCCATAGATAATGCTAACAGTGTTAGTCTCTGACTCCCAAGGGTTCTCTGTGGCTTTGTGTATATGTTCCCTGAAAGTCATTTGATTACCTATTTTATTGAACTGATTTAGCAGGGAATGGAATCCATTCCAACTGTTGCACGTGGATTTCCCAACTGCCCCTAAATATATATACTTGTGAGTGGCAAAGTGGCACTAATGAAGCTTTTTGCCTTTTGTACATTTGAGGTTTTTTTTTTTTTTTGTATATAGTGTTTGCTGCAAGGCCTGTGGAATTAACTCATTGAATCTAGAGGTATCAACTGCTGCATGCTCAGGCATATTATACAACTGTAGTCGACGAAAGAATAGCTATAATAATGTCCAGGTGCAATCCTCTTATCAGCTATTGGTTCAAGTTACTGAAAGAGAGGTATGTTTCTTTCTAGGGAGGGCTGGGGCCCCTTGTATTTGTTTATTTCCTTTTGGGTTAAAGATGTAACATTATGATGAGCTATACTAAATTCACACGGTTCTCCTGTGCTCCGTCACGCCCTGATATAGACGGCAGACGGAGAGGAATGTTCTCCATAGTGGTTGCCAAGCTTGGACACTGACTAGTTTGAGCCCATACTAAATGTGTCCCTATTTGCATCTGGCTGATCACAGCCTTTCTTACTGATAATGACCTTCAGTTCTCTTCTGCTATTTTTTTTTAAATGAAAAACTCAGGTGTAACTGTGATCTGTTCTTATGATGATTGCAAATATTAAATACTATGCTGTATCAATCTGTATGTTTGGCATACCAGGGAAGTGATGAAGAACATTAGGTTAATTTAATTTATCTTCAGTGACTTGACATTCTGGGGGAAGACTATCTTTTGGAGTGGATAACAAGCACAGAAACATCTTCATGGTGGTATCATCTCATTGTTTAGAAAAACATGATAATGCGCCCATCATACTCAGATATAATATAATGTCTCTCTCTCTCTTTCTCTCTCCCCTTCTCTCCTTTTCCCTCTCTCTCCCCCTCTCTCCCTCTCTCTTTCTGTCCTTGGCTTCCTTTACTATTGTGAATGTTGGACAGCCAAGGCCAATACCAAGTGGCTGTTTTTGAGGGCTTGGTGGTATTCACATGACAGTGGGGGCTAGGCCCTTCTTCCCAGCCAACTGGCACTGTTGCTGGGAAATCAAACAATTCATTCCACCAGCAAGCAGTAAGCAGTCAGCGCCCTGGCTCCTTTTTGGTGCCCATAGCCGGCTGGCTAGGATACCTCTGGCCAATGCTGTTCTCACACTGGCAGACCTGAATCCAGTGAAGACCCACACTGGTGTGTGTTCCTTGGATGGATACTGAGTCCTTTCAGCAAGAGCTTAGGCACAGGGAATGGAACACAGTGGTGGAACTCTTGCCAGCCCCATACTCGGGCTCCAGTGTCACCGAGTTGAGGATGGCCATGCTGATACATTTCTGCCAGGTTCTTATCTTTTCAATTCTCACTCTCTTTCTTTTAGAGAAAAATAAAGTGCAAAAAAAATGCCAAAAGCCTACATGAAGGATAGTATCTCCTCCATTCCTCTCATTGATGGACTTTGTGAAGTAGAAACATATTTTTTTCCTCCAACGGTGAAAACACAATTCATTCTTGCTTTAAAAATAAAAGAAGGCTTAAAAAATTACCTCTTTTTAAATGATGTGCAAAATAATTCTGGCTAGATAGAAAATGTATTCGATTTTAGGGGTTTTATTTTGTATTGTGAAGTTTTCTTTGTACACTTTTTTTTTCCTTTCTGGATGTGATTTTAATCTCTTGCCATCCATTAGTGTAATTTCATTGTAAACATTATTGTGCCAAATGTACTGTACTCAAAAGGATGTGAATGTGTATTGTTCCAGAACGTAATAAATATGATGACGTTAAATCTTACTTCCTTGTCCCAACTAGATGTCTCTTTCCTTTTGCTGTTTTTATACTAGAGCCCAAAGCTCCTGGGGTTGGCTGCCCCTTGGCTGTTAGTGCTGAACATGGCTGTGCTGTGTGTGCTGTTCATACATCTGAGGCCCAGCTAGCAGCACAAGGCCGGACTAGGAACAACTTCTCCAGGGGAAATGTTGGTTCATGAGCTCACATAAAGGACATAAAGGGTGTAAGAAGGATGACACGGATGGTATTGGCAGTAAGTAGATGGGCAAAGATACTTAAAACAAGTCTCCACACTAAAAACAAAAGTTGGACCTGGTGGTCCCATGCTAGAAAAGCTGGGCCAAGACCCTATCTCAAAATATAAATAGCTCTACCCCTTGAAAGGTTTTCAAGGATTCTCTGCCTGTCCCTCCCAGCAATATGGCTTCCCTGCCTGGAGTTATGAACAAGGATCTTCAGACCCACACCAAGAAGAAGGGCATGTTTATTATGTATTTCCTCTCTGATTCAGCCATAAACAAGACCCTAGGCTCAATGTCTAGGACAACAACAACAACAAAGTTCAGGAGATTGGAGAAAACTCAAGTACAGGAAGGCAGAGGCCTTCAACATTCCAGGAGAAGTATATGTTAATCAGCCATGAGGATGACCAATCAGAAGGGAACGGAGAATGAGTGGGTGATAGTGACACTCAGTAGGAGCTTCAGATCTGGACCTGAGTGTGCTCTTTCAGTGTTTCTTCCCTGAGGATAAAATGATCCAAGGACTCTGGGGGGTTGACAGCATCTGGTAACATACTTTTAAAGAATGACTACTACTAATATTAAAAAAAAAAAAAAGAGCCGGTGATGGTGCACACGTTTAATCCCAGCATACAGGAGGCAGAGGCAGGTGGATCTGTGAGTTTATGCCAGCCTGGTCCATAGAGCAAGTTCCAGGACAGCCAGGGCTACACAGAAAAACCCTGTCTCAAAAAACCAAAATAAGGAACCACAACAACAAAATGCAACAACAACAAAACCCAAGGTGCTCTCCTGGCAACAAAAAAAATGCCATTGGCTCAAGATGTTGTGCTGGTTAATTACAAACACCGTAGAGTCATCTGAGAGGAGGGGACCTTGACTGAGAACTGCCTGGTGCTGCCTGGTGCTGCTGCTATTCCTTGGCCTTCCAGTGCCCAGGTGTGACCACTTCCTTTGTAAGTGACTCTTCAGAAGCAGTGTGGAGAATGGGCCAAGATGCCTTTTTGTCAAGGCTGGTCCATGACATGGTGGCATGGTCACTGACACCTTTGTCCTTTTCTCCTGGGATGGCACCTGAGATGGGCCCTGTGAGTCGTCTGTGTTTCCGTGCAGAGTTTGTTTGCTCTTGAGACAGGGTCTTGCTATACAGCTCTGGCTAGCCTAAAACTCTCTACACAGACTAGGCTGGCCTTGAACTCACAGAAATCTCACTGCCTCTGCCTCTGAGTGCTGGGATTAAAGGTGTGTACTACCACACATAGCTAAAAACAAAAAACCAAAAGAGCTGGGTGGTGGTGGCGCACACCTTTAATCCCAGCACTTGGGAGCGGAGACAGGCAGATCTCTGAGTCCCACCTGGTCTACAGAGTGAGTTCCAGATCAGTCAAGGCTACTGAATGAAAAAATGAAAAGGAAAGGACATGACTTCCTAGGTCTGGTAGAGGAGAAAGTTTATTATAGGTATGTGGGAAAGCATAGCCAGAGGCAGGGTTATCTGGGAAATTTCAGAGTGAACATAACCAGACCAGACTGAGCTGGGCCATGGGGAAGTGGGGAGGGGAAGGAAGAAAAGGGAACCAGGTGCAGCAGTCAGGAGGCCAAAGGTCCAAGAAAGGGAAGGTAATGTCTGGATTATAGAGGGCAGAGCCTCTGGGGGCAGGGCAGCCTGGGTTGGAGAATTCAGGGTAGAGGGCAGGGATATACAAGCCATACCCTGTAACAGGTAGGGACTGAGGGATGCTGGGAGAACCCAGAGGCCAGGTCTGCTTTTCTATGTTAAGTAGGAACCCCAGCCATTTGTCCCAGCTTGAGATTTAGAGCTACCTAGTGAAATCCTGGGGTGTGGGCATATGCCAGGTGTATCAGTGGCACACACATAAAGGTTAGAGGTCGGAAGTCAAGTATTTCCTTCTACCACATGGATCCCAGAGATTGAACTTAGGCTGTCTGGCTTGACAACAAGTACCTTTACTCGCTGAGCCACTGTCTCTCTGGCCCTCTATGTTGTCTTGACCAGAAATCCCAAGGTAAGACTCACAAGGTAGATTTAGGGAGTCAACACCAAACAAGACTTGGCCTCAGCTATTTCGCCTTAGGCCAGAAGTGACAATAGCCTCAAGATGAGCACCTGGAAAGAACAGGCTCTCTGCTAAGAGTGCCCTTGCAGTGCAGAAACTGTGTGATGCCATCCCACTGGTTACCTCTTCCTGCTACTTCCCGAGCAACTAGAGTCCTCTTCAGTCTTTGCTTACGCCTTCATCAAGTGTTTGCCTAGAGCACTTTCAGAGTTGGAGGTCTTCTGCGAAAGCCTTTGATCCACTTTGAGTTGACTTCTTATACAGAGTGAGAGATGGGGATCTGATTCCAGTTTCTCTTTGCACCATCTGTAAAATGGCAGTGAGCTAAAAGCCCAGCATGCACAATGACTAGTTTCTTTGTTAAGGTTTCTTCTTGATAAGCATCCTCGACCCTTGATCATCCGATCATCCGTATAGCTAAGCAAGGGGTCAGGTGAGTTAGTGTAACTAGGGCAGCTGATCTTCACTTTCTGATTGGCTTTTCCCATCTCGGCCCATCCACCCTTTCACTGCCAGAGACCCTCTCTACCCTCCATCCATGCCAAGCCCCCTTTCTAATGCAGGAAAGGAACACAACATGCGAAAGAGGGGTTTTGGTCTTCTTGCAAACTGACCAGTCTAGGAGAGAAGATAGGCCTGATGCTTAAAGCCTAAGGCAGACAAACAAGACAAAGACATTCCTACAGGCTGTTCACACAAGGCAAGTGCAGAGAAAGGGCTAGGCTGACTTACCAAGGCAGACTTCCTGGAGGAGGCAGAGGAGGAAAAGTGTAGTTAGGGGCGGGGCAGAGGAGGGCCTGTTAGGGAGTTGTTTGGTGTTACACAGTCTAGGAGAGTTGGGAGTTTGTGGGAACTGAGCTGCAGGAGGGCTCGTGGCTTCCTTCCTCAGCCCTAGGATTGTTTGCAGTGTGTGGGACAATCTCTGAGTGTGCCCCACCCACCTCCTGGATGATGTCTGTGAATCTTGAGAGAGTTCAGTCCTCTCGCAGCTCTGCTGAATGGAGCCTGTGGAAAGCTCGTGAGGGCTGAGATGCCCAGCCTCCGTTCCAGGGCCCACGTGGGGAGTGGAGAAGTATGCTTGCTCTCCGGCCTTGTGCAGGCTGGAGCTGGCTGCTCTGAAGGCCGCAGTACAATCCTACATAAATGCCTCCTCTCGAGATTATTAATAACCTCAGTCTAACATTTGTTTGTCGCTACATACTGTACATGCCATAAAGTCACCCTTTAAAGCTTCATGCAAAGCAGGAATGGTTTTATACACTTATAATCCCAGGATTAGAGAAGCAGAGGCACGGGTTTCAGGAGTTTGAGGTCAGGCTCAGGTGCATATGAAGTTTGAGGCAGCTTGAGCTACATGAAGCCGGTCCCAAGAAAGAGAGAGAAAGGAGGGACAGAGTGGGGAAGGAAAGGAGGGAGGGAAGAAGGAAGGAAAAAGAAATTAGCCAGGTGGTAGTGGTACACACCTTTAATCCCAGCACTCAGGAGGAAGAGGCGGGCAGATCAGCCTGATCTACAGAGCGAGTTCCAGGACAGTCAGGGCTACACAGAGAAACCCTGTCTAGAAACACCACCCCAGAAAGAAAGAAAAAGAAAGAAAGCATGTAAAACACTCTGTCTTCACCTCATCACTGAAGAAATGGAGGCTCAGAAGTTACATAATTTGCATAGTCCTTACAACTCTGTTCACCAAGCTGTTATAGTCTACAGGTAGAAACTTTCCAATTCTTAGACTCAGTGATACTTTAAATAATTTAAGATTCTTTCCAGGTTCGTTGGTGAGGTATACGGACTTGAATTGTAAGAAATAAGGTCTTTTAATAATGGGGAGAGCTGGGATGGTAGGACAGAGGAAATATCTTATAATCATAGACTTTAAAGGGGAGGGGCCCCTGACTTCAGCAGTTAGGGCAGGGAGTAGATAGGATGTAAGGTGGGGCTGATCTCCACTGGGAGAGATCTAACAAATGATAGGTCACATGGAGTTTACTTCAAAAACCATGCCAAGGTAGATAGGGGTAGATTTGGGAAGAGTTAGGGGGAAGAATGGGAGGTAAATATGTTCTAAATACAATGCATGCATGGATAAAATCTTCAAAGAATTAATGCAAATATTATATATTTTAAAATGTAATAGACTGAATTCCGGCCAGAGAAGCAGGTAGGCTAACTGCAGATCTTCGCTTCTCCTCTAACACCCCAGAAACGATCCCCCAGCCTTATCCCAGCTCTGTAGCAGACCAGCTGCTGCAGTCACCACCCCATCTCCAAAGGAATCACACTCATCTTCCTCTCCTAACCCCCTCCACTCAACTCACTGCTTTTTCCCAGCCCCCGACTCCAGCAGGCATTCCCTGGGAACCTGCAAGCTACTCTGACCAGGAAAACCCGGTAGGCTAACTATAAATCTTCACCTCTTCCTCTGTTCCTCCAAATCCAGTCCCCCAATTGCATGCCCATCTTTGTAGCAGATCTTCTGCTATGACCTCTCCATGCTTTCTTCCCCATATCCCAAGAAAATAAGCAGACCCTGGTGGAACACCCTGCTTTCCTCCCTCTGGTGGCCCCCCTCACCTCCTCTCCCAGCCCAACTCCATTTTTTCCCTTTTCCTTTTTTTTTTTTTTTGACAGGTTTCCCTGTCCTGGAACTCAGTCTATAGGCCAGGTTGGCCCCGAACTCACAGAGATCCGCCTGCCTCTGCCTCCCGAGTGCTGGGAGTGTGCCCCCACTGCCCAACCCAACTCCATTTCTAAGGGTCAGTTCCCAATACCTAAAAACACATTTTACCTGGAACCCCCAGTGGCCACGCCTATCAGGATCCCAGAAGAATTTCCTACTGGGCAACACAAAGCCACCAACACACTCCTATGAACCAGAGAGGTCAACAGAAACCCAGGAACAAAATATCTGCCCAATAAAGATAAGACCAGATATCATCACCTAGAATTACAATCTTTCCAAACCCAAATCTCTAGACACCAGCATAAAAACATAATCAATAACAGGCAGAGCAATACATCTCCACTAGAGCCCAGCAATCCTACCACAGCAAGCCACGGGTATTGCCACATAGCAGAAGACAGAGACCTTAAAACAGCGTTTATGAATGTGATTGAGATTCTTAAAGAGGAAATGAAAGAATCCCTTAAATAAATCTATGAAAACACAAACAAACAGTGGAAGAAAAAAAAACAGTCCAAGACCTGAAAGTGGAAATAGAATCAATAAAGAAAACCCAAGCTGAGGGAAGTCTGGAAATATTTAGGAACTCAAATAGCAACCTCAAAGGCAAGCCTCATCAACAGAATACAAGAGATGGGGGAGAGGATCTCAGGCATGGAAGACACTGTGGAAGAAATGGGTACCTTGGTCAAAGACAATGTTAGAACTAAAACCAATCCTGGCACAAAACATCTGGGACCAAATCTAAGAACAACAGGAATGAATGGAGGAAAGAGAAGAAGCCCAGGTCAAAGACACAGAAGATATTTTCACCAAAATCCTAGAAGAAAATGTCCCTAAACTACAGAAGGAGATGCCTATCCAGTTACAAGAAGCTTACAGAACACCAGACATGCTGGGCCAGAAAGAAAATCCCCCTCAGTACATAATAATCCAAACACTAAACGTACATATCAAAGAAAGAATATGAAAAGCTTCCAGGGGAAAAGAACAAGTAACACATGAAGGCAGAGCTATTAGAATTACACCCAACTTCTCAGTGGAGACTCTAAAAAGCCAGAAGGGCCTGGACAGATGTTTTGCAGACTCTAAGAGACCATAGATGCCAGCCCAGACTACTAAACCCAGCAAAATTTATAATGTCAGTAGATGGAGGAAACAAAATTGAAGCAATATCTGTCTACAAATCCATCCCTAACAGCCCTACAGAAGGTGCTACAAGAAAAAGCCAACCCTAAAGAGTTTAGCCACACCCAAGAAAACACGGGATAAATAATTCCAGAGCAGCAAATAAAAAGGGGAAAACACAAGAGCATGCATGCATGCTCACATGCACACCACAACAAAATAACAGGAATCAATGAACACTCTCATTGATATCTCTCCACAACAATGGTCTCAATTCCTCAAATAAAAAGACACAGACTAATAAAATAGATGTAAAAACTGGATCCATCCTTCTGCTGCATCCAAGAAACATGCCTTAACATCAAGGATAGGAAAAAGACATTCCTAGCAAATGGACCTAAGAACCAAGCTAATGTAGCAATTTTAATATCTGACAAAATAGACTTCGAACAAAAACTAATCAGAAGATATAGGGAACTCATCAATGGAAAAATCCATCAAGAGGACATTTCAATTCTTAAAATCCTTGCCCCAAACACAAGGCCACCCAAGTTTGTAAAAGAAATAATACTACAGCTGATAGTGGGAGACTTCAACACCCCTCTCTAGACAAGTCATCTAGACAAAAATTAAGCAAATGCTAGAGCTAATTGATGTTATGAACCAATGGCCCTAACAGATATTTTTTGGTGTTTTTTATTTTATTTTATTATTGATATTTATTGAACTCTACATTTTTCTCTGCTCCCCTCCCCTGCCTCTCCACTCCCCCCTTCAACCTTACCCCCAAGGTCCCCATGCTCCTAATTTACTCAGGAAATCTTGTCTTTTTATACTTTCTACTTCCCATGTAGATTAGATCTATGTAAGTCTCTCTTACTGTCCGCATTGCTGTCTAAGTTCTCTGGGATTGTGGTTTGTAGGCTGGCTTTCTTTGCTTTATGTTTAAAAACCACCTATGAGTGAGTACATGTGATAATTGTCTTTCTGTGTCTGGGTTACCTCACTCAAAATAATGTTTTCTAGCTCCATCCATTTTCCTGCAAAATTCAAGCTGTCGTTATTTTTTTCTGTTGTGTAGTACTCCATTGTGTAAATGTACATTTTTCTCATCCATTCTTTGATCGAGGGGCATTTAGGTTGTTTCCAGGTTCTGGCTGTGACAAACAAAGCTGCTATGAGCATAGTTGAACACATGTCCTTGTGGCACGATTGAGCATCCTTTGGATACATACCCAAAAGTGGTATTATTGGGTCTTGAGGAAGGTCGTTTCCTAATTTTCTGAGAAATCGCCACACTGACATC
>PVIU01018061.1:0-40057 GCA_004026605.1 Ondatra zibethicus
CAGGAGGGATGGGGGTGGGCCTTGGACTTCCAACAGGGCAGGGCACCATGCCCTCTTTCAAGGAAGAAGGGGGAGGGAGGAGGGGTGGGGGGGTAGTGGGAGGGGACCGGGAGAAGGGGAAGAAAGGTAAAAATTTTATTTCTTTAATTATGTTCTTGAATGGAAAAAATAAAACAAAACAATGTATGGAAAAAAAATCTAATATGTAATCAGGTGGTGGTGGCGCGCATGCCTTTAATCCCGGCACTTGGCAGAGACAGGTGGGTCTTTTGAGTTCAAGGCCAACCTGGTCTACAGAGCAAGTTCCAGGACAGACTACAAAAGCTACAGAGAAACCCTATCTTGAAAAAAAATAATAAATCTATTATTTATGTGCTGGGCAATGGTGGCACACACCTTTCATCCAGCAATCAGGAGGCAAGGCAGGTGGATCTCAGTGAGTTTGCAGCCAGCCTGGTCTGTAAAGTGAGTTCCAGGACAGGCTCCAAAGCTACACAGAGAAACCCTGTGTCGAAAAACAAAATCAAACAAAAAAGTCCTAGCATGTAAATTAGAATTCCCAACCTCTATTAAAGAAATATCTGTTTTAGACACCAAAATATGAAGGGGGAAAAAATAAGGACTTGGGAGGAACTCATTCTGGGTAATTTATTAAAAATAAACTTTTTATAATTTTCAACTTGTAAAATAATCCACTGGGTTTGAAACAGCCTTCTATATGTGACATCCAGCCTGAGAGGATATGTGGTTTATGATAGGTTTGTATGTAATATCTGTGTTTGCTTTGTTCTTAGAAAATAAATTTAAAACTTTTAAAGAAAGCAATTTGGAAATTTAAAACATCTGTAGTTATATAATTGTTTTTGTAAATGTTATACTAAGTGTCATTTCTGTAAGAGTTTCACTGGACTATCACAGAGTTACTGAGCATGTGTTGAATTTCAGATTTCAGCTAATAGTAATACAGACATGTATTTTCTGATGCATGATTTGTTTACAAGAAAACTGTTTTGTCAATAAAATCATTTTATGGTAGCTCAATAAACTATTTGTACAGTGATTAAACCATCTTTATATTAACTATATTTTATTCTGTAGTAATGCTAAATTTTAAGATTAATGATTTTATGTAGAATTGTCAGTTTAGTTCTTAACATTTTTGTTTTACTGATGACATGTATAGTATATTTAATATAAATTCATCTATATCAAGGATTAGCTAACTGTTTCTAGCATATTAACCTCAACCCAATAAACAAAATATTTCAAGTATGGCAAAATTATATCAGAAACTCTCATCGGGTATAAAAGCCATCAACCTACATAGACCTTTTCCTTAAAACTTGATAAATGTTAATTCACATTTGGTAAATAAAAAACCAAAATAATAAAAGGAAGAATCCAATGACTTAATATTCTTTTAAAACATTATAAGATAAAGTAGATTATAGACCTTGTGGGTGATATAAAAAACATTATGAGTATATTTCTTTATTCCATCTGGTGTTACAAGTAGATCAGCTCAGGTAGTAAGTTACAAAGGCAAGCAAAGGCTTGGGATTCAGAAGTTACTGTAGCCAGACTAGTTGTATGACTTTGAACACGCCACTAAGTTCTTATTTTTTTTTCTCTGTAAATTAAATCATTAGAGTCTAGCTTCTAAACTCTTGTGACAACTCATTTTCACAAGTTAGTTACTGCTCCTTATTCCATTTTTTAATCCATTTATCTCTTTGAACACAGAATTTAGCTGCATTCCCCTTCCTGGTGCTCCTTCTCAAATTTTAAATTTTATAATCTACCATGCTCAGCTTGCTCCTTTTCATTATAAATCTTCACTAGAGTTACTAGTAATAACCACATGACAGAGTTAATACTAAGATGATTTGAGATTTCCTCAAATTAATCCAAAACTCTTCACTTTAGCCTTAGGCAAACTCTTTGGAAAAGGGCAAAAAGCAGCCACATTCTTCACCAAAATATCACCAGAACAATCTCTAAGCCACATATCAATATTATTCTCTTCTGAGACCTCTTGAGTCAGCCCCCAGCAGTTCAGAGCATTCTCAGGACCACTCTCTTCCATGCTCCTATTAGTATGGCCCATTCCACTGCCTTCATAACTCAGAGTACCAAAGTCCAAATTCCTCCAAACAAAAACATGGTTAGGCCTACCACAGCAATGCTCCAGTTCCCAACTTCTGTCTTAGTTTGAGTCACTATGGAGTCTTCCAGTTTCAGAGGTTTAGTCCATTATCGCCGTGGTGGAGAGCATGGTGGCTGGGAGTATGGTGGCATGCAGGCAGACATGGTCCTGGAGAATTCTACATCTTGATCCAAAGGCAACAGGAAGTGAACTGAACACTGGGAGTGATTTGAGCCCTCAAGTCCACCTCCACAATGACACATTTCCTCTTACAAGGCTACACCTCCTAAGAGTGCCACTCCCTTGTAAAGGGGCAGAGATTGTGTGGGGAAAATAAAATACAGCTCCAGATCTCCCAGATTTGCTGAATGATGAATAGAAACATCCAGGAAACACCACAAACTCCAGCTATGATGAACTCAGAGCTCAGCTACCACTGTGGAAAGCAGAGAGGCCCTATGGCATACCAAGTCTGTATTTCAATACACTCCTTGAACTAAGACTCAAAGTTATATTTCTACATCCAAGTTGACAGTAGCATTGTTCATGGACATGGTCCATGTGTCCAATGATGGATGAGTGGATACATGTGACCAAATACATATAGCGGGATATCCTTTACTTTTGTTTAAAAAGAAGAAAGATATAAAAATAGATCAATTTTTAGGGCATTATATTAAATGAAATAAGTTATACAGAGAAAACAAAATCTTAGAAAATCTTAGAGCCAGATGTGGTGGTGTATACCTTTAATCCCTGCTGGCTGATCTCTGAGTTTGAGACCAGCCTGGTCTACAGAGCAAGTTCCAGGATAGCCAAGCTTAGGCAGTGAAAGAAACCATGGAAAACAGAAAGCTGGTGAAGATGTAATTGAACAAAAGGGTAATGTTCCAGTTCCAGTAAGCAGCAGAACTTGGCAGCTTCTGCTGTGTGGTTTTGGCTTTAGAGTCAAGAATAGAAGAAAGGCCTTATGGAACCTTCTGTGACTAAGGAAACCCTATAAGGCCAGGCATGTGTCAGGGGTGTTCCTGCATGGAGGCCTAGAGTAGCCATTGCATGAAGCTGTGAAGTTGAAGCCTGGATTGCCTTGGAGACCCTAAGATGTTAGAGGTGCCAGAGCGGTGGGATGCCTGTTGAGGAAAGCTGCTAATAGGGAGTGGAACCAGCCCAAGAGAAAGAAGTATGTTGCAGTCAACAAAGTTGAAAGGAGTTGAAGATCTAAAGAGTGTTTTGACATCAGACTTGAAGACACAGAGTTTGGAGTTTGCCCAGATGGTTTTTGGTCTTCCTTTGATCCAATATTTCCTCAGTATGCTCCTTTCCCTATGTTTTGGAATGGTATTGTATATTCTATGCCATTATACGTTAGAAGTATGTGATCTGCTTTTTTATTTTGATTTTCAGGTGATTATAATTAAAAGATTGCATGAATCTCAGAAGAGGCTTTGAACTTTAGACTTTTAAGTAAGTTTGAGACTGTTACAGACTATGGGGAATTTTGAAGTTGGACTGAATACATTTTTGCATTGTGAGATGGGTACAAGGTTTGGAGGCCAGGGAGTGGAATGTGGTGTTTGAAAGAAAATGACCCCCAAAGGGAGTGACACTACTAGGAAGTGTGGCTTTGTTAGAGTAGCTGTGGCCCTTATTGGAGGAAATGTGTCACGTGGGGGGGGGGAGTTTGAGGTCCCATATGCTTAAGCCATGCCCTGTGTTCCAGTTCACTTCCTGTTGCTTTCAGCACCATGTCTGCCTGCATGCTGCCATAATCCCAGCCGGCATGCTCTCCACCATGGTGATAATGGACTAAACCTCTGAAACTGTAAGACTCCACCTCAACTAAATGTTTTTCCTCTTTCAGAGTTGCCATGGTCAAAGCAACTCAGTATGAGAAGTAGGGTCCCAAAAAAACATTAAAAGAGTCAGAGACATCCTCTATTCCCACTGTTGGGAGCCCCACAAGAGGGCCAAGCTATACAACTGTCACATATATGCAGAGGGCCTAAGTCAGTCCCATATAGGCTCCCTGGTTGTCAGCTCAGTCTCTGTGAGCCCCTATGAGCCCGTCGGGAAGTGCTTAGTCTTACTGCAACTTGATATACTTACTATGTTTTGTTGATATTCATGAGAGACCTTTCCTAAACAAACAGAGGAGGAGTAGTTTGGGGAGTGAGAAATGGGGGGTGGGGGACTGGGAGGAGAAGAAAGAAGGGAAACTGGATATAAAATAATAATAATAAATAAATTTATTTTGAAGAAAAAGTTTCAGTGATCATGGTGTCTCTTCACAGCAATAGAAACCCTAACTAAGACTATATTCAGTATGCAACATATGGATATATTTCCAGTGTGAGAACCTTAAGAGGTCATTTATTGTCAGTGTCAGAACCCTCTTGTAATGAATTTAGGACCTTAGTTTTTAAAAGCTAGATATATGCTTTGCCCTTTTCCTTATGTGCTATACAATACTTCAAAGAAGTTTTTAGCTCCATTGCAGCCATGCTTTTCTGGATACAGAGTAGCCCTCTGCTCCTAGTTCCTTATGCCGCCACTGAAGAATGTTAAGCTGAAAACCTTAGAGACTCTTGAGGAGCAGATCTGCCTTTCAGAAGCTGGTGCACAGTGCTGCTCATTGTCTCTGAAGAAGCCATGAGCAAGTTATTCTTCACTTACCTGGCTGACAAATATATAATGGTTTGGAACCAGATAATATGATACTGTGACCTGGTGGAAAGAACTTAACCCTTTGAAGTCAGTATAAATTTTACTGTGTATATATATCATATGGTATACGGGGAGTTAATTTTTTCTGTAACCTTCCCTCTCTTCAAAAATAACCAACTTTTCTGATTTGTTGAGGATTTTTAACCCAAACATGCCATGATAGACAGGGATAACAGGATTGTTAATGTATGTGGAGTGCTGCTTGCTGGTGGTACTCAGCACCAGCTTGGGATGATGATGAGATGAGGTTGCTGTGCAGTGACAGTCTAGTAAAGTAGACTGAAGGGGTGCATAACTACTCACAGTGTGCCTAGAGCAGACATTCTGGGTTTCTGGATAAGAGATATTTCAGCTTATTACTTATGGCTGACAGTGACTACTGTAGCAGGCATCCATAGCAGCAAAATATACAAGTAAAATTTGCCCTGCACCTTCAGTCTAGAGAGTACCAGCAGATTTATAACAATCTCAGAAAGGGGGCTGGAGAGATGGCTCAGAGTTTAAGAGCACTGGCTGCTCTTCCAGAGGTCTTGAGTTCAATTCCCAGCAACCACATGGTGGCTCACAGCCATCTATAATGAGATCAGGTGCCTTCTTCTGGTGTACAAGCATACATGGAGGCAGAATGTTGTATACATAATAAATAAATCTAAAAAAAAAACAACAACAATCTCAGAAAGGTTTAGCAATTATAGTCTAATTGTACAGTCCTTAAGGAATAAGGCTCTCTGCTTGCTTCTAAGCAGTGTGTCAATCTAAACATATGATATGTAAAATTAAAAATATTAATTGAATTTATATCTCACTGTGTGACTGATATGAGTTCAGTGTAACTGAGATGTGAGAAAAGAGCTATATGAGGAGAACGTGGTTAATTTGTGCTTTGGAAGAACTTTCTGGTGAGAGGCTGTGATAGTCCACTGGTTTGCTCTCCATATCCATGTTCTGCTTCTCATTCATTGAACCCTGGTTTCTTCTTTTTTTTTAAATTAGCACATTGCTGTCTGGAATAAAAGGTATTTCTCAGCCTTCCTTTCAACTTGAGGTGGCTATGTTGCTGAGGTTTAGCTAATGAGATGTCAGAAGTGTTATGTGAAATTGAAGGGAAATCTCATTAAAGGGAACTGATTCCACACAGAGTTGCACTCTTTTGCCCTTGGGCCTTTCTGCTGCTTCCTGGACTGCAATGCAGACATAAAGCTGAGACTTCTGTAGCTTTCTTGAGTCATAGGTTGATAGAAAAAGATTAAAAGTGCTATGTCCTTGATGAGCATGGTGCTACATTCAAACCTTCAGATTGCCTACTTTTGGGTTTCTTTTATGTGTGTAAAAAGTAGCAATGGCTGGAACATATGGTGTCTATTTCTAACAGCATAACCCGGTACTCAGAGCCAGCAGTGTAGCTGGCACAGGTATCTGATTCCCTCCAACTCCACCTCTAGGAACCATCGAAATGAAACCAGCACTAGAAGCCCAGGGCAGTACTATATGCCTGAAATACTGAAATGTCAAGATGTTTCAACTGAACACTAGATACTCACACTGAAAGCAACCAGAACTTGAAAACAATGACTGTTTCAGGTATTAGGAGAAAGTGTACATGATGAACCTAGAATGTCTTGTCGTGAAAAATGCCAGAGACACTATCAAAAGCTATTGAGGTTGTATGAAAGAAAGGAGCCAATTTGAAAAGATTGGCACTGGCTAAAGGTAGAATAGCATAAGCATTAAACACCAGTTACTACAGTAAATTGAAATTCATCAAATATGGTAAAACTCTGAGCTTATGTGTTATTATTTTTAAAGGTTCTAAGTTCATTTTTATATGTTATTAAGGGACCAATTCATTATTTTGACAATTGTTAAATAAAAAATTCAGTAATAACTTTCTTGTACAACTATACTTCAGGCTAAGCAAGTAGTTGGTATGGGCAAGGTTTTTTCTGAAGTGTTCCAACTAATACAAAAGGACTGATGAGGCGTTAGGTAAATTGCTAATGAAGAATTTTAGAATGACTGTTAGGCTGGCAGCATCTGAACACATGGATTTAATTTTAGTGCCACAGAGATAGTTCCACATTGTATACACCCTGGATAAATTTCACCCCGCTATCGTGAAGTATTCCTGTTGAACAAAAAACAAATCCTACTTTTATCAAGCCTCTAGATCTATCTAGCTGCTGATTTATAGAAAATACTGAAGAAAGAATCTGCAACCATTCCAAAAACAAAAAACAATACCAGGCAAAACATAGACTTTTGATGGATTTATATTGTTGACAGCTTTGTGCATGTATATAATGCATTCTGATTACTCTCTCCCCATCCTTACTTATCATTTCCTCATCCCTATCAGCCCCTTTCCCAGATTTACAATGTTTTTTTTATGACCCATTTAGTTAAATCAAGGCAGTCTGTGATTATTAGATTGGAACTAGCTATTGGCGCTTGGTGAAGGTAGAATTAACTGAAGGTAGAATTACCCCCTCCATGAATCTGTCAGTAGCAAAGTTGAGGAGTAGAGACCCTGGAGTTCCTCCTTCATCTGTGCCAAGGGTTTTTAGCCTTCCTAATACTGTAACCCTTTAATACATTTTCTCATGCTTTGGTGACCCCCAACCATAAAACTTTTGTTGCTACTTCATAACTGTAATTTTGCTACTGTTATAATTTAATAATATAATCATAATTTAAATATCTGATGTGCAGGATGTCTGATATGAGACTCCTGTGGGTTGAGAATAATCTGATGCCTTATTGTTATTAGGTCCATTCTTGTGCAAACCCAGTGCAGGCATCTGCAGCTGTTGTGAGTTCATGGTTGCAATGGTTGTCTTGTCTAGAAGATAACATCATAGCTCTTCTTCCTGTCTCTGGCTTACATTCTTTACACTCCTCTTCCACCATGCTTTTTGAATCGTAAAGGTATTAAAGAAGGAATGAGCACTCACCTATACTTACCGCGGCCATGTCCAGCCATGAATCTGCATTCACCGACATTCCTTGGAAAGAATAGTCTCTGGCTAAGGCCGAGAGTAGCAGTCGCCTATGGGCATACACATCAGTGTTTAGAATTGACAGTGTCAGTTTAGCTGGTTAACAGTATTCAACTTACCTATGAGGGCCTGTGATCTCTCCCACCATGGGTTTTTAACCAGGTATACAATACCAGAGATGGATTCCTTCCTGTGGGATAGGTCTCAAATCTAATAGGGAGCAGTTGGTTACTTCCCTAACAGTACATCTTGCCTGGCAGATTAGTCTTGTAGGTCATAGGATTCACAGCTAGGTACGTTCTAAGTGTCTTTTCTCCCCTGGCAGCCTACATAGCACCTTCTGAGATTATGAAAGCTAGCTGGCAGGAAGGAAGTTTCCAGCTCAGTTTTCTCCATATCAACAAAATATACTCTATATAAGAGTTTATTTCACAGAAATTTTGGAAAGCATTTCTTATGCTTGCAGGTTTGAAAAATTGTGGAGATCATGAATGTTGAAAATGAATTCACAAGGCAGTAAGGCTGAAATGAAAAGAAGAATACTAGCTAATAGAAAGACATAAATTCAAAGGGTGTAGATAAAACAAGGACAACAGGATGGAAACTAAAAAAAGCATTAAAATAAGCAATAGAGTAGAAATTGAATTATGCAGTAGCCAAATTAAACTGCACCAGAATAGAGAATACATTAGAAAATTGAATTCATGATATAGAATACAAATTTGAGAAGCTTTCCCAAAATGCAAACGAAAAGAGAGATGTAAAAGATTTGAAGAAAGTAAAGAATAAAGAGATCTAAAATATAGAATTTCTATTCTAGAAGAGACTAGAGCAAGTTGAATAGAGATCTGTTTATTATTAAACACTATAAGGAAAAAATGAAGGATTACCTGATTATTATTCAAACAGGCTTATTCTCAAACACCTGGGACATTTAATAATGAGTCAGACAGGCCTATTGTGGTGAAATTATGTTTTTTTCCTATATTAAAATCATCATCATGAGACTTACGCATCCAGACAAGAAGAGAAACAAGCAAACATACGAAAGAAGAGACTCACCTTAGGTTGCGGTTACAGTTGCATTGTATTTATATGTACATGAACAGTTGGTTTGGGGACAGAATTCAACCTTGTCTAAAAAGAGCTGGGTGTGGTGGCACATGCCTTTAATCCTTAATCCTAGTACTCCTGGAGGCAGAGACAGATAGTCTCTGTGAGTTTGAGGCCAGTCTCTGATCTATATAATAAGTTCCAGGCGAAGAAGGAGGAGGAGGAGGAGGAGGAGGAGGAGGAGGAGGAAAGAAAAATAGAAGAAAGACCTGTTATCATGCAAGTTTACTTGACTATGAGGGAATCCTTCAGTTTCTGAAAGGCAGCATTTGTATCTGCTCATAGACATTCCATGATGCAGTAAGAACACAGAACTCTGACAGCTGATGATCAGATCCCTTTCTTATACTAGTTATGTAAACCATCAAATAATTGTGTTTTTAGTGACTACTTACCATCACAAAACTTCAGGCTCACCATCTGTAATAGGGCAGACACATGTGAGTCTTGCCCAGACTGGCTTGGAACTTGGTTATCTTCAACCTTCCAAGTGCTAGGATTACAACCTGTACCACCAGTCTGCATTAGAAATGTAATCTTATTTGAAGCATTATCAGCCACTTATACCAGAGATCATATTAACTTTGTTACTAAAAAATTAAGTGGGCTGGGCTGGAGAGATGGCTCAGAGGTTAAGAGCACTGGCTGCTCTTCCAGAGGTCCTGAGTTCAATTCCCAGCAACCACTTGGTGGCTCACAACCATCTGTAATGAGATCTGGTGCCCTCTTCTGGCGTGCGGGCATACATGGAGGCTGAACACTGTGTACATAATAAATAAATAAATCTTTTTTAAAAAATTAAGTGGGCTAGCATAGTTTACTTTTGTCCTGTTGTG
This sequence comes from Ondatra zibethicus, assembly GCA_004026605.1. Lineage (NCBI taxonomy): Eukaryota > Metazoa > Chordata > Mammalia > Rodentia > Cricetidae > Ondatra > Ondatra zibethicus. The sequence continues at coordinate 9,816 of PVIU01018061.1, forward strand.
AGTCATTTCTAGTGTATTCTTGTTTACATTTCTAGAAGGGTCTAAATCAACCAAAATAGTAGGTCTTTTTTAAAGTTAAATCCATCACTGAATATTTTTAACCAATTGACTGTATAGTTTAAATCTTTAGTCTATCAAGCAGCAAACAACGGCAATTAAATTGTAAATCTGTTTGAAAGAGTTGGCCAAGATACATCTTACTATACTCTGTTATATTACTTATATTCATTTCCATTAGTTTATGATTTTCAGATATCCAAATACCGTTTAAAAAACGCAACTTCCTGTTTAAATGCCCATGTCTTTAAATTGCATTTTAAACAATTCTCATTTATTTAACAAATCTTTAATTATGGCCTCCTTTGGACCAGGTACAGTTCCAGGCACTGGGAATGCAGTAGTGGGTTGGAGAGGAATAGTAATGTAAGCATGTAGTGTGTCAAACTGAGAAAGGAACTAGAGAATGATGGGTAAGAATTGCTGTTTTACAAGAACTGGTGGTCATTGAGGCCTTTCTGATGAGTTGATATCCAAGCAACGCATCAGATGAAGTAAGGAAGCAGGCTAAGTGGATACTAAGGAAAAAGTGTCAGGAAGGGGGATGGCAAGTGAAGTGCAAATCTGATTAAAAGCATTCCTGACTTGAGTCAGTTTTTTACTGATTGCCTTCTTGAAGTATTCCTGGTCCCCATAAAAAATTAAAGGAGAATTAAGAGCTTTTTTCTCTTATTTCAGGACACATTCTTCCTAACTTCCTAACTTTTAGTGCTCATATTATAGCACTGTTCTGATGATGACCTTTGATTTGTCCTCTAGGTACATGGATAGTGCCTTTCTTACCCACTGCATAGTAGTAACTGGAGACTAAATGCTTAACTGGTTCACTTGAGTATGTATTCATCCATTTTTCCTACTCATTACCTAGGAATGATAAGAAATCTAATTGCTTGATATGGGTTTTTTTGTTTGTATGTTTGTTTTGGTTTTTCGAGACAGGCTTTCTCTGTGTAGCTCTAGCTGTTCTGGAACTCATTTTGTAGTTCAGGCTGGCCTCTCACTCTCAGAATTCTGCCTGCCTCTGCCTCCCAAATGCTGGGCTTAAAGACGTGAGCCACCACCACTTGGCTTTTTCTTTCGCTCTCTCTTTCTTTGATAAGTTAATAAGAAAACAAGTCATAGCAGACATACCATCTTACACTACCTACAATTATCATTTCGTGAAAGATTGCATAATGCTGATTTCCTGGTGTTTCTCTTCTACATTACTAACTAGTTTTCTAAGAAATGGAATACTTTGTTGGCTGGGGGTTTAGTTCATTCTGAAGTATAGTTCTCAAAGTTAGTTACTGGTTTTCACCATTTTAGAAGGTAGCCTGTTTGGTTTGGTTTGGTTTAGTTTTTTTGGTCTGCCTTTCTCCATTTTGAGTAGTGTTGATACTTGTAAGTTATTACTGACTCCAGGTGTTTTAATTAACCAGTTGTAAATTCTCACACTTTTTTTTGTTTGGTTTTTGTTTTTTGAGATGGAGTTTCTCAGTATATCCTTGGCTATTCTATCCTAGAACTAGCTCTGTAGACCAGGCTGGCTTGAACTCACAGAGGTGCATCTGCCTCTGCCTGGGATTAAAGGTGTATACTACCACCCCTGGCAAAAATTCTCACAGTTTTTAACAAATAGGAAAGAGGAACTTTCCAACTGACTACTATGTCTTTTAGCTGCACAATACTGTATTTTTTTAAATTGTGGAACTGTTTAAACATATAAGTATACAATATATCTGTTGGTCAGATTTAACAGTTACCAATATTTTTTCCAATGTTGAGCTAATACCTTCTTGACTTTTTTCTCATCATGATCTTGCTGTGTAACCCAAGCTAGCCTCAAACTCATTTTTTTTTTTGGCCTCCAGAGTGCTGGGATTTTGGACATAGGTTATGATTCTATTGATTTTGAAAGTTTATTTGTTGTCTGTCATGATTCCACACTTAAAGTCATCCATTTCTCTAAGAAGTCACAATTTCTTTTTAGTAAGAAATGTTATCAGATATAAATCTTGGCATTAAGGTTATTAAAAATGTGCTAAAATGTAGTGGTTTCTTTTCATCATGTACCTTTTCATAAAGGTAATGTTGTTCCATAAACAGTTACTCATATTTGGGTAGAGGAGGAAAGACACTCCTCAAATATAAAAAAGAGCTTTACATTTCTATGTTTAAATTTTGTTATTATTGTGTGTGCCGTGATGTTGGGGTTGGAGTGTAATACTGGAGATCAGAGGACAACTGTGGAGTCAGTTCTCACCTTCCATCATTACATGAGTGCCAGGTTCTCCAGCAGATAGGGCTGAGGCAGGGCAGGTCCCACTGGTCTCTCCCTGGGGCTGAACGGGATGATGAGTGTACCCAGACACACACACACACACACACACACACACACACACACCACCACCGCCACCGCCACCGCCCAGGTCCTGGAGTGGGCAGGCGCCAATTTGTATTAATGGAGGAGCGGGCGGGCCGCAGTCGCAGTGCCTGGCTATCTTAACCCCCGAAATAATTACACAGAAACTATATTCATTTAAATACTGCCTGGTCCATTATCTCCAGCCCCTTATAGGCTAACTCTCACATATTAATTTAACCCATCTCCATTAATGTGTATCGCCACTTGGCTGTGGCTTACTGTCATGAGTCTAACCAGCATCCATCTCGGGAAGGAAAACCATGGTGTCTGCCATACTTCCCTTTCTCCCAGCATTCCATCCTGTCTACTCCACCTACCTGATTTCTGCCCTATCAAAAGGCCAAAACAGTTTTCTTTATTTAACCAATAAAAGCAATACAAATACAAAATCACCTCCTACACCAGGGGAGAAACACAGTGAGTTGAGAGTCTGTTGAAGCAGGATCTCGTTTTATTGCATCAGACAGGAACTTATATAGGGCTGAGATGGGGTGAGGTGGAGTAAGGAATAAGGGCCAATAATATCCTACCAGTTAGTGGTGGCTGGGCAGAGGCAGATTTAGGTCTGACTGTGCTGAGTCACTCATATGCGGAAGTTATGGCCAGACAGGTCACCACACTCGAGTTAGGCTCAGGAAGTTACACTGGGCCTCACTCCCAGGCCTCATGAGTCCCAATAATTCTGGGGATTAAACTCAGGTTTGTCAAACAGAGCCACCTTGCATACCCAGTATTTCTCTTTTAATAGTCAAAATGCAAGACATGGTTAATACATTGTATAAATGATAACACATTGGTGTTTTTGTTCAGTTTGCCTTTATTACAACTTAAGGAAATCTTCGATTTATAAATATATGATCTTTTACAGATTGCTTGTACTGTACTCCATGCTGTTTTGTTTTAAATAATTTAATACAGTTTTCTCATAGTAATGGTATAAATGATGAAACATTATTATAAATGATGAAACATTATTAACTTGAATATTTCAAATACAAAAAGAAATCTTAACTATGTCCCAGATCCAAATGTTTTGAACATTGATTTAATGCCACAAGTTGAAAATTCCCCACCATGAAACTACCTCTTGCACAAATCATCAAAAATACTACATAAAATTTGGATCTGGAAAGATGGCTAAGCAGTTATAAGCATTACTGGTCTTGCAGAGGACCTGATTTGGCTTCCCAACATCCACATTGAGCAGCTCATAACCACCAGCTGTAGTTACAGGGGTCCAGCACCCTCTTGTGGTCTCTGAGAGTACCTGCACACATGTGGTACACAAACATACATAGGATAAATACATCTTTAAAATATATAAAGTTCATGTTCAGGTTTGGTATATATACAAAATGCTAATGAATTTTGTGGTTAGATTTGAGTCTCATTTCCAAGATATTACATGCATGCAGAAATCCAAAGACCAGAAAAGATCCAAACCCTCTAGTTTCAAGCATTTTAGATATTAAACTTATATTACATTCCCAGCTTTTAAATTCTGTGTATATTTTCAAATACACATAGATCTTTACTTCTTTTCCTTTTCAATGTTCCACTGAAATAAAATGTCTAGAAACAGAAAGTGAAAAGACTTGAGTGATTAGGAGAACTGTCAAAGGATGACAGTTGAACATAACTTTGTTTGGGTACCAGAAGGCCTAACTGCACCTTCTGCTCACCTCTTCAGACTTCACTTTACTTGTCCCTGCGCTTTGACTGCAGATTACTGGCATTACTCCTAGGTGAAACAACAGGCAGATTTTCTATACAGAAATTGGAAATGGCTAAGCTTCCAAAACCATCTTCGTTCTGATAGTTAGATTGCCTGCTGCCTTCCTGCTCTCACCTAGAGGAGTACTGCTGGTAGCACCTGCCTGGCCCACACATAGCTCTTTCTCTTCAGTCCCCTCTGGCCTGGAGTTAGTCTACCCAAAAAGCAGACTATCTTTCCAATAATGGAGAGAATCTAATGAGGTCACCAGGCATGTGATGAAAACTTAATGACAGGAAAAAGTAACAGATAACTGGGGAAAATGCCAATGGAAAAAACAGAAGTAATCACAGAGAATTTTATTTTTAAAATATAACTCTGTAGCATGTAGAGAGCCACAAAGACAGCACTTCCATTAAGCCACAGGAAGATACAGTGCCAGATTGAAAGGGCACATCTGATACAGAAATAATCAACCAGCATGTTGTCCTTTCAAAACTGTAGAATTTGTGAGAGGAACTAAAGTTCCTTAATGAAGGCATTTCCATAGTGGCAGGTATCAGACTGCTTTTAAACCTTACCCGTAACTATATTAAGACAGTGCAGTACTGCCCTGAGACTTTGAAGCTAGTCTGAACACAAGCTGCATCTTGACAAACTGTTAAGAGTGGGAGTAGAAGGTCTGTAGAGATGGCTCAGTGATTATGAGCTTTTCCAGAGGACAATTCCCAGCACTCATATTGGGTGGCTCACAACCAGCTGTAACTCCAGCTGCAGGGAACCAGACAATTCTGGCTTCTGTGGGGGCCCACACTCATTAGCACATAACCACATAAAGACATACGCAATTACTCATAATTAAAAATAAACCTTAAATCAAAAAAGGGGGTGTTGATGAATTGATCTTAGGCATTTGGTGGCTTAAAGTTTATCTTCTCTTATAATTGAAAGAAATGAGTGGGTTATATGTTCACCATTCACTTCCTTAACTGAAATTCATCATTTAATTTTTCACAAAATTTTTTCCTTTGGGCATTTGCTCTAAGTAGGTATAGTGTGAGGAAATTGAAAAGAGATTACAAACAAAATAAATAATTGGAATCATATTGCACATTTTAAAACTGTGGAAAACATAAATTATGCTTTATATCCTTTCTCTGAGTAATCTCAAGTGTTCCATACATCACACATAGAACTAACATAATTTCTCATGTTCCCCAATGATTCCTACATATCATCATAGCTGGCTGGTATGCCATATGACCAGCAGAGCCAACAACATCAGTGTCTTCTCCCTTCAGTACTGAAGTGACATTATCTGACTTAATCTTTTTTCTTTTTTGAGATGGGGTTCATTGTATCCCTAGCTGTCCTGGTATTCAATCTGTAGAGCAGGCTGGCCTTGAACTCATGGAGATCCACCTGTCTCTGCCTCTCTAGTGCTGGGATTAAAAATGTGCACCACCAACAGCCAGCATATCTGGCTTAAATTTAAAAGTATTTTGACTGCTGTGTTGAAAACAGACTTGGGGGATGGAGTGTTAGGTATGGGTAGAAAAAGAGGAGCCAGTTTAGCTAGTGCTGCATGTGAACAATGACCATGGCTCTGTCATTGTGCAGTAGTAAAGTTGGTCAGGTTAGATCCTGAGTGAGCAATGTAGAAATTGAAGTTTTTATTGAGTGGTAGAAAGGTGAGTGGGTTAAGGGAGGCAGACAGTCAAGAAGGGAGGCTCAAAGCAGACTGAGGAGTAACAGGAGACCGACCCACTGAAGTGCTAGAATGTAAACACTTAAATTGTTTAATCTTAACTACTTTACAAATAAGGAGCACAGTAAAAATTTCCTGAGCCTAGAGGTGGTGCACGCCTTTAATCCCAGCACTCGGGAGGCAGACACAGGCGTATCTCTATGAGTTCGAGGCCAGGCTGGTCTACAAAGTGAATTCCAGGAAATGCTCCAAAGCTACACAGAGAAATCTGTCTCAAACAAACAAAAAATCCTGAAGTAACAAAGGAGCACGAAATGAAAATTTGAACATCTATGCTTTAGAGGATTGTGCTGAGTAGTTTACCTCTTACTTTTGCCTATGCTGCAAAGTTTGGATAGTAGTTTTTTTTTAATTCATTTAAACACTTGGCCCATTAGCTCAGGCTAATTATTAACTCTTGTAACGTATATTAACCCATTATTCTTATCTATGTTAGCCACATGGCTCAGTACCTTTTTCAGCGGGACAATTCACATCCTGCTTCTTCGATGTCTAGACAGGAATGCCAAGGGAGCTTCCCTCTTCCCAGAATTCTCCTGTACTCCTTGCCCCACCTCTACTTCCTGTCTGGTTGTCCCGCCTATACTTCCTGCCTGGCTACTGGCCAATCAGCATTTATTTATAACATAATTGACAGAATACAGAATTGTCCCACTCCACTTCCCCCCTTTTTTTTTTAACAAAGGAAAATATCCATAGTTCATTTTTTGGGAATGTGGGCATAGTATTCCAGGCTATTTCCTGCTGGTTGGGGGCACTGATAATCTTATGGGGATCTAAAGAAAATTTTGAATTATGATCAAGTCCTGACTGGAGTATCCTGTGAGGCTTGATCATCTCAGGCAGCATCTTGAATCCATTCTGGATGTAGAACTCAGACATCTGGGCCATCTGTTCCTACCAGAGATTTCTCAGGTGGTCTTCCTTGATCAAACCTGATTTTTCTTAACTCAGAATGAATCCACAGCCTCTCATTTCCTGTGGAAACAAAAGCAAAATCTCTTCTCCAAAGTAATATGCCTTTTGACTTCAGTTTTGAAGTCAAGGTATTTTCAAAATACCTATCTTGGATTAATTCAGCAGCATTTATAAGTAAATATCTTTTAGCAGCTATTGCTCCTTCCTCAGCATTCAAACAATTCAAAGAGAGCATAATAACATACAGTATCCAGATTCTCTGTATATTTTTCATCTTTGCGTGGCTTTATTTTAACCTCTATTTCTTATATCTTTACTTTTTGGCTTTTTGAGACAGGGTTTCTATGTATCTTTGTCCTGGAACTCACTCTGTAGACCAGGCTGTCATTGAACTCACAGAGATCTGTCTGTCTCTGCCTCCCAAGCTTTGGGATTAAAGGTGTGCCACAACGCCTTGCACTCGCAGAGGTCTCTCTGCCTCTGCCTCTGCCTCCCAAGTGTTGGGATTAAAGGTGTGTGCCACCACACCCAACTACTCTCTTTTTTTATATTAAGGACTTTAACCTTTAGCCTGCATATATTTTTAACATATTGTAAACCATTTAGAGGTATTCTTCATCTTTGAATCTCTCTTTACTGTATATCTCTTTTTCTGACTACATGAGTCTTTAATTTGCTAGGCAATATAGAGAGGATTAAAGCCATGGTTTTGATGGCTAGATCTAACCCATTCCTTAACTTTACAGCCTTATGGCAGAGGTACTGGCCGGAGCCATGTTTATTGCCACAACTCTATGGTGTTTAAAGGTCCCTGCCAGTAAGCAAGCTACAGCAGTGTGCTCACAAACCACACTGATATGCTCCATAGTCGGACCGCCTGCCTGAAAGAGTCAGAGTCTGCCCTGCCAGGACAGCCCAGAAGGTCAGCATTTGAAAACAGCGTGGCTTTTTTTCCTGCTACGGCTTAAAACCAAAAAGCATGTGGTCAGCTTTTCATCAACACCATTTAAGTTTTTTGTGGCAGGACCTCTTAAAAGAGCTACAAGGTTTTGCAGCTAAAGTTGAGTCAGGAAGCCTCTCTTAAATGAGAGTGCTTGCCTCTAGCAAGCAGAGCAGACCCGAGAAATTGCTGCTACCAAGAAGCCATGCTTTACTCTATTCTTTTCTGTCTAGAATTACTTCCCAAGCTCTCTCAGGTTTTATGTGGATGCAGTTTTCCATGTGGGTGCCATTCTGTAACATGAGGGGCTGCTTGTTGGGGTTTCAGTCCTGCCCGGTTCCCACAGTTGTTAGGTCCCAAAGAAAATCACACAGAAGTCTCCATAAGTTATAAACTGATTGGCCCATTAGCCCAGACTTCTTATTAACTCTTGTAATTTATATTAACCCATTATTCTTATCTATGTTAGCCACATGGCTCGGTACCTTTTTCAGCGGGGCAGGTCACATCTTCCTTCTTCCCAGTCAGGGCAGGACTGCCTTGGATCATAGTTTTAAATGTGATCAGATTACATGCATTTGATAAAATGTCCTGATGTGCACATTGAATAAATGTTTTAAATGTAGCAAACTTAGTAATGAAGCTGCGTGATTTTTTTCTTGCCTCTATAGGTATGGTCTGAATATGCGTTGTTTGGCAGCTCGGGTCAACTACAAGACTTTGATTATCATCTGTGCACTATTCACCTTGGTCACAGTACTTTTGTGGAACAAATGTTCCAGCGACAAAGCAATCCAGTTTCCTCGGCACTTGAACAGTGGATTCAGAGTGGATGGATTAGAAAAAAGAACAGCAGCATCTGAAAGTAACCACTATGCCAACCACATGGCCAAGCAGCAACCAGATGAGGCATTTCCTCAGGAGCAACAGAAAGCACCCCCTATCGTTGGGGGCTTCAATAACAATGGGGGAAGCAAAGTGTTAGGACTCAAATATGAGGAGATTGACTGCCTCATAAATGATGAACACACAATTAAAGGGAGACGAGAGGGGAATGAAGTTTTTCTTCCATTCACTTGGGTAGAGAAATACTTTGATGTTTATGGAAAGGTGGTCCAGTATGATGGCTATGATCGATTTGAATTCTCTCATAGCTATTCCAAAGTCTATGCACAGAGAGCCCCTTACCACCCTGATGGTGTGTTTATGTCCTTTGAAGGCTACAATGTGGAAGTCCGAGACAGAGTCAAGTGTATAAGTGGAGTTGAAGGTTAGTATCTGTTTGCTATACTTGGATTTTTCTAGCTTGATTGTATTAAGGACTAAGAAACTGAAGATGTTAATTACACAGCCGCTATATAGCTTAATGGAAAGAGACCTTTCATTGTTGCTCCATCTCAGCAAGAAGAAACAGGCAAAGTGTAAACCTGTTGAAGCTTTTCAGTTGGTGTGATTTAAGGGCACCAATAAGCCCAGACTGAATAAATAGGATTATTCTATTAACCTGCCTCAGAGTCTCATCAGTGAGGTTAAGGCACCAGTCTACAGAAATTGTACTTCAAAACAGTATAGTTACTGGGACAGCGATCTGGCTCAGTAATATAGCATTTGCCTAACATGTGCAAGGCCTAGAGTTCAGTTCCTGCTATCACAGAAACATATATATCTCAATGAAAACTACTAATACAGGAACTAGACAGGCAACGAGACCTGGGCTAATGGTAAGCTTTCTAGCACCTTACTCTTTCTCCAGGGTGTCGTCCTGCTAAGTTAAATATTTCATCACGTATGATCTTTTTTAAAACTACTGATTACAAAGATACACAATAATGTACAGTCAGTGTAAGAATCATCAATAGAACACACAGCATGAAGACAGAAAAAAAAGCATCAAGTTGTGGATAACCTAAAACATTCCTCAGACATGCAGCAGTGAATAGTCCTCGGAATAGCTCCTCAGTGTCTGGGTTTAGTGATTGGTTGTTTGTTTTTTATAGGTGTGCCATTATCTACACAATGGGGACCTCAAGGCTATTTCTACCCAATTCAGATTGCACAGTATGGACTAAGTCATTACAGCAAGAACCTAACTGAGAAACCCCCTCACATAGAAATATACGAGACAGCAGAAGACAAGGACAGGAATGTCAGACCTACTGAATGGACCGTGCCCAAGGGTTGCTTCATGGCAAGTGTGGCTGACAAGTCTAGATCCACCAATGTTAAACAGTTTATTGCTCCAGGTGAGTTTCCTTCTATATGTGTCTTATATTTAAATTGACTTACAACAAACTGGTACACCTTTAAAATTGTAATGCTTTTTAAAAACATAATAGCAAGCCCTTTCTTTATGTTACATACTTAATGTCATTAAGTGAAATCCTCCAAAAGGAAACAACTAAAAAGAAAAAAACAACAACAAAAAACCAGTGTTATGAAAAGGAGTTAATTTACTTTGTGAAGAACCAAGCTGTAGAATGATGCTAAAATGTACATAGACCTGTATTCCACGTGGGGTCTGTGTGCCCTGGAATAAAGTTCTTTGGTTTGGTTACTCTTTGATACTGGAATCTAACCCAGGACTTTGTACATACAAAGCAAGCATTCTGCCATTGAGTACATCCCCAGTCTTCCTTGGCTTAGAATGTCAGCATAGCAGAGTTGAATTTTTAAATTATTCTGCCCTAGGTTAAATTTTGTTTTAACTACAAGAACCATCCTTTTCTTTGCATATTTTAATGATATTTATTGAGCTCTACATTTTTCTCAGCCCCCCCTCCCTCCCCTCCGCCCTTCAATCCTCCCCCAAGGTCCCCATGCTACCAATTTACTCAGGAGATCTTGTCTTTTACTACTTTCTACTTCCCATGTAGATTAGATCTATGTAAGTCTCTCTTAGTGTCCTCATTGTTGTCTAAGTTCTCTGGGATTGTGGTTTATAGGCTGGCTTTCTTTGCTTTATGTTTAAAAAGCACCTATGAGTGAGTACATGTGATAATTGTCTTTCTGTGTCTGGGTTACCTCACTCAAATAACGTTTTCTAGTTCCATCCATTTTCCTGCAAAATTCAAGATGTCGTTATTTTTCTCTGCTGTGTAGTACTCCATTGTGTAAATGTACCACATTTTTTTTATCCATTCTTCAATTGAGGGGCATTTAGGTTGTTTCCAGTTTCTGGCTATGACAAACAAAGCTTCTATGAACATAGTTGAGCACATGTCCTTGTGGCACGATTGAGCATCCTTTGGATACTGGGTCTTGAGGAAGGTTGTTTCCTAATTTTCTGAGAAATCGCCACACTGACATCCAAAGGGGCTATACCAGCTTGCATTCCCACCAGCAATGCAGAAATATTCCCTTTTCCCCACAACCTCTCCAGCATAGGTTGTCATCAGTGTTTTTGATCTTGGCCATTCTTACAGGTGTAAGATGGAATCTCAGAGTTGGTTTGATTTGCATTTCTCTGATGACTAAGGATGTTGAACATTTCCTTAAGTGTCTTTCAGCCATTTTAGATTCCTCTGTTGAGAGTTCTCTGTTTAGGTCTGTACTCCATTTTTGATTGGATTATGTGATCTTTTGGTGTCCAATTTCTTGAGTTCTTTGTATATTTTGGAGATCAGACCTCTGTCTGATGTGGGGTTAGTGAAGATCTTTTCCCATTCTGTAGGCTGTCGTTTTGTCTTATTGACCGTGTCCTTTGCTTTACAGAAGCTTTTCAGTCTCAGGAGGTCCCATTTATTAATTGTTTCTCTCAGTGTCTGTGCTGCTGGGGTTCTATTTAGGAAGTGGTTCCCTGTGCCAATGTGTTCAAGTGTACTTCCCACTTTCTCTTCTATAAGGTTCAGTGTGGCTGGCTTTATGTTGAGGTCTTTGATCCATTTGGACTTGAGTTTTGTGCATTGTGATAGATATGGCTCTATTTTCGTTTTTCTACATGTTGATATCCAGTTATGCCAGGACCACTTGTTAAATATGCTTTCTTTCTTCCATTTGATATTTTTTGCTTCTTTATCAAATATCAGGTGTTCGAAGATGTGTGGATTGATATCCGGGTCTTCTATTCGGTTCCATTGGTCTTCCTGTCTGTTCTTATGCCAATACCAGGCTATTTTCATTACTGTAGCTCTGTAGTAGAGTTTGAAGTCAATCCCCTCCAGAAATTCTTTTATTGTATAGAATTGTTTTGGCTATCCTGGGTTTTTTTCCTTTTCCAAATGAAGTTGAGTACCGTTCTTTCGAGGTCTTTGAAGAATTTTGCTGAGATTTTGATGGGCTTTGCGTTGAATCTGTAGATTGCTTTCGGTAAGATTGCCATTTTTACTATATTAATTCTGCCTACCCAAGAGCATGGGAGGTCTTTCCACTTTCTGGTGTCTTCTTCAATTTCTTTCTTCAAAGATTTAAAGTTCTTGTCATACAAGTCTTCCACTTGTTTGGTTAGAGTTACTCTGAGACATTTTATGCCATTTGTGGCTATTGTGAAGGGTGTTGATTCTCTGATTTCTTCCTCAGCCCTTTTATCATCTGTGTACAGGAGGGCTACTGATTTTTTTGAGTTAATCTTGTATCCTGCTACATTGCTGAAAGTGTTTATGAGTTGTAGAAGTTCCTTGGTAGAACTTTTGGGATCACTTATGTAAACTATCATATCATCAGCAAACGGTGAGAGTTTAACTTCTTTTCCAATTTCTATCCCCTTGATCTCCCTTTGGTGTCTTATTGCTCTAGCTAGGACCAAGAACTATATTGAATAGATACGGAGAGAGTGGACAACCTTGTCTTGTTCCTGATTTCAGTGGAATCACTGGGAGTTTCTCTACATTAGTTTAATGTTGGCTGTTGGCTTGCTGTATATTGCCTTAATTATGTTTAGCTATGTTCTTTGTATCCCTGCCCTCTCCAAGACCTTTATCATGAAGGGATGTTGTATTTTGTCAAATGCTTTTTCGGCATCTAATGAGATGATCATGTGGTTTTTATTTTTCAGCTTGTTTATATGGTGGATTACGTTGCCAGATTTTCGTATGTTGAACCATCCCTGCATCTGTGGGATGAAGCCGACTTGGTCATGGTGGATGATGGTTCTGATGTGTTCTTGGATTCTATTGTACTTTATTTAGTATTTTTTCATCAATGTTCATGAGTGAGATTGGTCTGTAATTCTCTTAGTATTGTCTTTCTGTGGTTTGAGTATCAGGGTAAGTAATTTAGCCTCATAAAAAGAGTTTGGCAATGTTCCCTCTGTTTCTATTGTGTGGAATAATTTGGGGAGTATTGGTATTAGTTCCTCTTTGAAAGTCTTGTAGAATTCTGAGCTGAAACCATCTTGTCCTGGGCTTTTTTTGGTTGGGAGACTTTTGATGACTGTTTCTATTTCTTCAGCAGTTATAGGTCTGTTTAATTTGCTTATCTGGTCTTGATTTAATTTTGGTAAGTGATATTTATCCAGAAAGTTGTCCGTTTCCTTTAAGTTTTCCAATTTTGTGGAGTACAGGTTTTCAAAATATGACCTGATGATCCTCTGTTATTTCCTCCATGTCTATTGTTATGTCCCCCTTTTCATTTCTGATTTTGTTCATTTGGATATTCTCTCTGCCTTTTGGTTAGTTTGGATAAAGATTTGTCTGTTTTGTTGATTTTTCTCAAAGAACCAACTCTTTGTCTCATTGATTCTTTGTATTGTTTTCTTTGTTTCTATGTTGTTGATTTCAGCTCTCAATTTGATTATTTCCTGCCGTCTAGTTCTCTTAGGTGAGTTTGCTTCTTTTTGTTCTAAAGTTTTCAAATGTTCTGTTAATTCACTAGAGTGGGATTTTTCCGGCTTCTTTATGTAGGCGTTTAGTGCTATGAACTTGCCTCTTAACACTGCTTTCATTGTGTCCCATAAATTTGGGTATGTTGTGTGCTCATTTCCATTGAATTTTAGGAAGTCTTTAATTTCCCCCTTTATTTCTTCCTTGACCCATTGGTGATTCAGGTGAGCATTGTTTAATTTCCATGTGTTTGTGGGTTTTCTGGAATTGGTATTGCTGTTGACTTCTAGTTTTAAAGCATGGTGATCTGATAAGGTACATTGGGTTATTCCAATTTTTTTGTATTTGTTGAGGATTGTTTTGTTACCAAGTATGTGGTCAGTTTTGGAGAAGGTTCCATGAGATGCTGAGAAGAAGGTATATTCTTTTCTGTTTGGATGGAATATTTTATAAATGTTTGTTAAGTCCATTTGAGTAATAACATCTGTTAGTTCTCTTATTTCTCTGTTTATTTTTTGTCTGATTGACCTGTCCAGTGGTGAGAGGGGAGTGTTGAAGTCTCCCACTATTAGTGTGTGGGGTTTAATGTATAATTTAAGCTTTAGAAGTGTTTCTTTGACATATGAGGGTGCCCTTGTATTTGGGGCATAGATGTTCAGTATTGAAATTTCCTCTTGATGGATTTTTCCTGTGACTAACATGAAATGTCCTTCTTTGTCTCTTTTGAGTGATTTTAGCTTGAAGTCTATTTTGTTAGATATTAGGATAGCTACACCCGCTTGTTTCTTAGGTCCATTTGATTGGTATATTTTTTCCCAACCTTTTACTCTGAGACAATGTCTGTCTTTGAGGTTGAGATGTGTTTCTTGAATGCAGAAGAGGGATGGATTCTGTTTTAGTGTCCAATCTGTTAGCCTGTGCCTTTTTATGGATGAGTTGAGTCCATTTACATTAAGGGATAATAATGACCAGTGGTTGCTATCTCCTGTTAATTTAGTTTTCATCATTGGTGATGTTAATTGTGCATTTTTTTTCTTTGGGATTTGCTGTAAAGAGATCATCAATTGTGTGTGGTTTTGTTGGTGTAGCCATCTTCCTTGTGTTGGAGTTTTCCTTCTAGTATTTTGTGTAGGGCTGCATTTGTGGCTAGGTATTGGTGAAATCTAGATTTATCATAGAATATCTTGTTTTGTCCTTCTATGGTGATAGACAGTTTTGCTGGGTAGAGTAGCCTGGGCTGGCATCCGTGGTCTCTTAATGTCTGCATAATGCTTGACCATGACCTTCTGGCTTTCATTGTCTCCACTGAGAAGTCAGGTATAATTCTCATAGGTCTACCTTTATATGTTACTTGGCCTTTTTCCTTTGCAGCTCTTAATATTCTTTCTTTACTCTGTATGTTTAGTGTTTTCATTATTATGTGGTGAGAGGACCTTTTTTTGGATCCAGTCTATTTTTTGTTCTGTAAGTTTCTTGTATCTTCATAGGCATATCTTTCTTTTGATAGGGAAAGTTTTCTTCTATGATTTTGTTAAATAAATTTTCTGTGCCTTTGAGTTGAACTTTTGCTCCTTCTTCTATACCTATTATTCTAAGATTTGGCCTTTTTATGTTGTCCCATATTTCTTGGATATTTTGGGTTAAGCTTTTGTTAGATTTAATGTTTTCTTTAACTGATAAGTCTATTTCCTCTATTTTATCTTCAGTGCTTGAGATTCTTTCATTTCTTGTATTCTGTTGTTCATGCTTGCATTTGTGGTTCCTGATCTTTTTCTCATGATTTCTGTTTCTATAATTCCTTCGGCTTGTGTTTTCTTTATTTTTTCTATCTCAGTTTTTAAGTCCTGAATAGTTTCTATGTTTGAGTTCTTTTTCTTGGGTTTCTTTAAGTGATTTGCTGGTATCTTCCAATTTTTTGTTCGTTTTTTTCCTCCATTTCTTTAAGATAATTTCTCATTTCATCTCTAAGAATTTCAAACATTCTCTTGAGGTCACTTTTTAGATCATTTTCTTCTGGTTCATCCATATTTGGTTGTTCAGGTCTTGCTTTTGTAGGGTCTTTAGGTTTTACTGGTATTGTGTTGCTCTTTGTGGTGTAGCATGTGATCTTACCTTTTCTACTCATCTTTTCCTCTAATAGGTATGGTTGGGGCTGTCTGACATTCTGTTGAATAATCTTCTAGGTGCCAGTGAATCCAAAGCTCAGATGGTTGTTCCTTGTGGTACAGTCAGTGTCACAGTTCTAGTTACCCCTTTGGTTATTCCTGTTCCTGGAGGTAGCTCAGTGCTCCTGTGCTTTGGTCTGCTCCCTTGGAGTTTGCTGTCTCAGGCCTATTTTGACCTAGGCTGTTTGCTTTGATCTGTTTTTGTAAATCTTGGTCTGGATATCCTCCTGCAGAAGTCCCTGGCTTGTAGTTGGACCTGTTGTGGTGGAGATCGCTTACTCTAGATCTGGTCGCTGGTTCAATCGTGATCCACCTGTTTCCTTTGATGGGTTTGCTCCTGGCTTCTGCTCCTGGTAGAGCTTGTTCTCTGTGTATCTTAGGTAACTGGTTCAGTCCCACTCCGGTTCTGGTGGAGGTCACAGACTCTGAGTCAGGTCGTTGGCCCAATCCTGGTCTGCCAGTGTCCCAAGACTGGGTTGGCTCCCAGGGCTGGATTTGCTCCTGGCTTCTGCTCCCAGTGGAGCTTGTTTCCTCTGGCTCTCTCTGTCCTAGGAGTCTCGTTGCATATTTTTTAAGCAATAGCATTTTTTCAAGAAATTATAGCATTACCAAATAGGCCTTCTCTCATACTAAATTTTGTTAATATACTAAATTATCTGAAACTTCATATAAAACCATTTTCATTAATAAAACCATTTATAAGATCAAATTAACCTTATGCAACATTTCCCTTTTACTGAGACAGTCTCATTAATTAGGATGTAATGTATTTTCCTGTACTAATCAATATCCATGAGAATTAATGAGCCCATTACTTAAAAAGACAATGAAATAATCTTAGCACCTCAGGCTTAATGAAATGTTGTCAGATACAGAACTCATTCCCCCTCCCTCCAAACTGGAATAGGTAAAGAGAAAAAAGAGGGTAAGACCTCCTTTTTATTTCTTCCTTGTTCTTTATTGATTACAGACTTGGAAAGCCAAAATACAAATCCACTCATTCTACAGGGCCTCGATAATGCCTTACAAACAAGGGACGACCTTTAGTTTTATTGAGACTAGAACATCTTCTCCCATGATGTTTTGTAATACTCCAGTACATAGATGGTCTTTGCTTCTTATAAGGCATCTCCCATGGCTAGGTGAGAAGTTAAAAGGAAATGCTTAAGAATAGTTGTTTTATAACTAGGAGGTTACTGTAGCAGGAAATTACTGTATGAAGCAAAAGAACATTTAGTTTTGGGTGGACCCAAGGAGTTTGGTTTTACTTTGATAGTGCTGTCTAGATGCTGGTAGAAAATTGTAGCCTTTATCTGATTGCCTAGAGTCTCTGGAGGGTTTTCTTAGAATGGTCTAACACTGTCCTGTTGACAGTAACACATTTCAGTGATTCTTTTAGATGCCTTGAGGAATGCAAAGGTAGATTCACACATCCTGCACTGAGGAATCTTAGCCTGTCATTCATTCAGTGGCTGGAGGAAAAGAAAAAAACAACACTTTTTTGCATGGTTTCAAGCACATAGAGAACTGTTGAAAGCCATGTTAGGAGCACACACCCACTCATAGTTGCTACCTGTTGGTAAGTCTGCTAACTAGGAGTGGCATTCACATGGTATTCTGGGTATTCTGGGAGCTGTATTGTAGGGGAGGGAGAATGATTGTAGCTACATGGAGTAAGAATCAGGGAAGTAAGGTGGTATCATTGAAACATGGCTGTGAGGCATGAAGAGTGTTTAGAAAATACATCTTTGTGGGAAACAGTTCAGTGCATCATTGTTGAGAAAAAGTTGAAACTCGTTCTTGAAACATAGGTGTAAGTAAGCTGGGGCTCTGGAGAACCAGAGATTATTTTTCTTTCTTGGTCTTTTCCCCAAAGGAGTTGTTTTTCCCCAAGAGGGAACAAAATCACTGAGTAGAGAACTATTTTATAAGCAACATGTAGTAGTACATCTGTGATCCCATCACTTAGGAAGCAGAAACAGGAAGATTATGTGTTCCAGAGCAGCCTAACTACATAGTGAGAGCCAGCCTGAAAACAAGCAACATACACACATGATGGGAACCATTTTATTTCTGCAACATATTTTTATTTATTTATTAACTGATATTTTCTTTTCAAAAAATCTAGCTGTAGAGAGATATCTGTATATATATAGACAGAGAGAGAGAGAGATAGCTAATAGATAGGTAGGTAGGTAGGTAGGTAGGTAGGTAGGTAGGTAGGTAGATTTAAATGAAGTCTCAGAATAGCTCTAACTGGCCTCAAACTCACTATGTTTTTGTCTTTTCGTTTTGCTAATTGCTATACTTTACAGCTTGATGTAGTCTCACTCTTCTGTTTGGTTTTGATGGTGGTGGTGGTGATAGTTTTTGGTACTTTTGCTTTCAGTGTCAAATCTAGAAAATAATTGGCAGCATGTTTGTCCTCCTTTGTCAATTTACATATGTACCATTTATAGCAAACAGAAAGTGTCGGTGGCTCCTGGAAATAACTGCTTAGAAAGTAGGGTTCATGAACTTGTGGGAGTCCAAGTGGTTGGGAAGTCAAAACTTCTGTTAGTAGATTGAAGTAGGAGTCTCCAGACAGCACAGTGTTCTGAGGAGAGCTCGAAACTTCATCCAATGTGTTTTCTGTTTGCCACACCATCCCTTATGCCACCACTCTGACCCTGCAGTGGTCTCGCAGATTATATAATTTCCCATGTACGCTGGAAGAAGGAAATTGCAGACTGGTTTCATATAATTGTTAGGAAGACACCAATTGTTGACTGATTGAGGGCTGTGACTTCTTTGTCACTCCTATATGTCTCAAGAGAACCACCTTTATTAGTGTCAAGGGTTTAGAAAATTTAATAATCGGACATTTTAAAGGGTTCATTCATTACTGAATTTTTTGGACTCATCTGGTATATTAAGACATAATAAGAGGATTGATTAAACCATGTCACTTAATTCAATTTTTATAAATAAAGAGAAAAATTAGGACAGAATTCTGGGAGGAAATGGATTTCAGCTTTCCTTCATCTGGACTAAGATGGGGTATTGTTAACCAGTCTGCCAGACATAAGTAATACTTAATAATGATAAAAAAATAGGACTCAGGATAGTATGCTGTGCTGAGTGTAATTTAATCTTATATGATTCATACTTCAGTTTTGAATCCCACAGTGTATCAGGTAGCTGAACTCAGCTCCAGATTTCCTTTTACTGGAAAGGAGGAAAGTGCTAGTTAGAGAGAGAATGCATGCTGACATTTTGACAGATAAAATGGACTTTGCTGATTACTATTGTGGTCAATTTTTAAACCGTCACCCAGTATTATTTGATTCATAAGTCGGCTATTGTGTTCTCATTCTTGATACAATTTCTATAATTGTCTGCTCTATCAAATAAGTCATTAAAAGCCTTGGGCCGTGTGTGTGTGTGTGTGTGTGTGTGTGTGTGTGTGTGTGTGTGTTTGTGTGTTTGTGTGTGTGTTACTGGTGGACTTCAGCATTGAGAGGTTTGACTTCACAAGCCAACGCCATCCAGGCTGATCTGCTCTTTGCTCCTGTGACTATCTATCCTCTCAAGGACTGCTGGAAGCAGAGGTCTGCTTCTGTGCCTAGGTCTGAGAGAAGGAACCTCCACTGAATATTCTTTTGAGCATGTATTTCCAGTGCCATTTGTCTTCCTCACGGTCTTTGTACTTGAGCCTTGAAACCTGGATATAGTATAGTACAGTCCCTGCTATAGTAGCTGTTTAACCTCACAAAACCTGCAGGTTTTCACCTATAAAGCAGAATAATCCATGTTTTACCTACCTCAGAAGAGTGAGAACCAAATGAAAGTCAGTATGTGGGTGTGTTTGGGAAATATAAGCCATGTAAAGATTAAAGATGTTCTACTGGGTGGTGGTGCCACACACCTTTAATCCCAGCACTCAGGAAGCAGAGGCAGGCAAATCTCTGAGTTTGAGGCCAGACTGGTCTACAGAGCAAATTACAGAACAGCCAAAGCTACACAGAAGAAGGTCTTCATATTTCCCTTTTATGGTTTAAAGTTTGTGCTGCGTGTATTGTTTATTTATGTGGTGTGTGTGTGTGTGTGGTCTTTGTTGCTAGTTGGTTTTAGTATGCACAGTGTCTTTTGATAATTGTTAGATTAACATCATTCAGGGGGTCATCTTGCAAGAGCCAACCATCACTGTTGATAAGAGAAATTTCATATTTCATAATTTGCCAAATAAAACAGCTTAAACCATTTTGTTAGCATGTGGTAATTAGCAGCAGTAGTTGCCAACATTTATCACTACTCTAAGCCACTGTCTTCTTTAAACTGTCAAAATTAACCCCCGAAGTAATACTGCCTCTGCCAACACTTGAAGAAACTGGGACTTGTAAAGGTCTTTTCGGAGCTGCTGGATGAACAGGAACTGTGAAGGGCTCTTAATTCCAAAGTGTATTTTTCCCCCTCCTTCCTTTTATGTTATACACAATCCCATTGTTTAATTTCCAGTAATTTTGTTTATAATTCCAGGGAATATAAAAAATAAACACTTTTTTCAACATCAGAGTAAGAGCCAGACTGGAAAATATGGGTTCTGTCCTTTGGGAGGTTACTTGACTGTGTATCTCAGTTGCACACCTGTAAAGTGGGAGTGTAACAGTGCACACCCATGGCTAAGCAGGCAGGCATCATGTTAGGTCTAGAGTGTAAAACACTTACCAGCTGCATTAGAAATGAACTTCATACGTACCATTCTACCTAGAACTTTAACGCACTTGTATTAATATGCATTGAACCAGCTCTCAGCTATTTTTCCTCCCTTTTATGGAATAAGTATATTAGAATAATGAGTGATTCTTGACCAGTTGGCATCAGGTCTAGAAAAGACAGTGTATCAGCAGTTCTTAGTTATTTGCTCTGAATCCTTTCTGTAAACCTGACAGAGTCAATGTAAGGAGAAGCCATCATGAAGTCACCAGGTTTGCTACTTAGCAAAATTTGGTAACACAATACTGGAGTTAATTTTTTGTGGTTAGTAGTTACCATGAATAAATTGCAATTAAATTTCTAGTTTAAAATTATTTTATTCTAACCCGTCTTTGGTCTGTTCCCTACAGAAACCAGTGAAGGTGTGTCTTTACAGCTGGGAAACACAAAAGACTTCATTATTTCATTTGACCTCAAGCTCTTAACAAATGGGAGTGTGTCTGTGGTTCTGGAGACCACAGAGAAGAATCAGCTCTTCACTGTGCATTATGTCTCAAACACCCAGCTAATTGCTTTTAAAGACAGGGATATATATTACGGCATTGGGCCCAGAACGTCGTGGAGTACAGTTACCAGAGACCTGGTCACTGACCTCAGGAAAGGAGTGGGTCTTTCCAACACAAAAGCTGTCAAGCCAACCAAAATCATGCCCAAAAAGGTGGTTAGATTGATTGCAAAAGGGAAGGGATTCCTGGACAACATTACCATCTCAACCACAGCCCACATGGCTGCATTCTTTGCTGCTAGTGACTGGCTAGTGAGGAACCAGGATGAGAAAGGTGGCTGGCCAATTATGGTGACCCGGAAGTTAGGGGAAGGGTTTAAGTCTTTAGAACCAGGGTGGTACTCTGCTATGGCACAAGGGCAAGCCATCTCTACATTAGTCAGGGCCTATCTTCTAACAAAAGACCATATATTCCTCAATTCAGCTTTAAGGGCAACAGCCCCATACAAGTTTCTGTCAGAGCAGCATGGAGTTAAAGCCATGTTTATGAATAAACATGACTGGTATGAAGAATATCCAACTACACCTAGCTCTTTTGTTTTAAATGGCTTTATGTATTCTTTAATTGGGCTGTATGACCTAAAAGAAACAGCAGGGGAGAAACTTGGGAAAGAGGCGAGGTCCTTGTATGAGCGTGGCATGGAATCTCTTAAAGCCATGCTGCCCTTGTATGATACTGGCTCTGGAACCATCTATGACCTTCGCCACTTCATGCTGGGCATTGCTCCCAACCTGGCCCGCTGGGACTATCACACCACCCACATCAACCAGCTGCAGCTGCTCAGTACCATCGATGAGTCTCCAATCTTCAAAGAGTTTGTCAAGAGGTGGAAAAGCTACCTGAAAGGCAGCAGGGCAAAGCACAACTAGAGCTCGAAACCAAAAGCGCATTCCAGCCTCTTCTGAACTCAAGGGCTGAGCTCTGTGTCAGCAGCACGCCTCACATTTAAAATGGTGTGTGTCCGGGGTTTGTGGGTCACAGCAACATGAGAAGAGACCCTTAAAATTAGTCTTCTGAAACAGTTGCATTCCATGGGTCAGGTGCTTAAAAATATAGGCGCTGAAAGTGTTCAGTCCGTGCGCTGAACAAAGATGTGATCTCTGCCCTGATCATCACCATGCAGAGTCGTTCTGTCTGTGAAAAGTAACGGTAAGTTGCCGCTGCTAACCTGCTGCCCAGCACTTACCTAAAACTTAGTATGGAGTGCTTTTAAAATGTGATTATTTATATTTATGCTGAAAGCAGGCTCTTAGAAAATGGTATGCTGTACTGCAGTAAACATGTGCGTATAGCCTGGATTGTGGACTGTGTTTTTTCAATGTTTCTTTCCTGTAGGTTCATTTCTTGCGAGGAAGTGAGTATTTGTTGCATTTGTTCAGTTATATATGGAAAATATTTTGAATTATGGTTTTCTTGAACTATGTATATTTAAACACAGCCTTGTTCAGGTCTCATGGTCACATAGCATAAGCACAACTAAAATGAAACTTGTTGACTGCACAAGAAATTACAGACATGTTTTATGAAACTTGATCTACAATCGTAGACGTTTGATAATCATCTTCCCCATCTCTGCCCGCAGCGTAGTATGTCTCTGTCACTATCTGGAGCATTGCATTGCATTTCATACTACACTTTGGGAGTTTTGTCCATTTTGAGGACATTACCCAGAATGTTAATTATAAGCCTAAATTTGGGACAGACCTAATGATTTGAAGCCTACCATCAGTCCCTTTTAGGATTTTTCTCCCCCCTTAAAGGGAAATTGCTGGGTTAAATGTTATGTTCAGGAGTCACAGTGAAGGTTTTCCTGCCTGGATTGTCACCATCACTTTTTCTTTTTGGCTTTTTGAGACAGGGTTTCTCTGTGGCTTTGGAGCCTGTCCTGGAACTAGCTCCTGTAGACCAGGCTGGCCTTGAACTCACAGAGACTCCCATGTGCTGGGATTAAAGGCATGCACCACCACTGCCCAGCCACCACCATCACTTTTTCACCATCACTTCTTATCCTCATTTTTTCTCTGAAACTTCATTTTGAGTGGTTCCAACTTTGAAACAGAAGAGATGCTACCGTGTCTGCTGTCTGTGTGCCATCAGATCTCTTAAAGGCTTCAGAGTCTCATGCCATGGACAGTGTCTGCTATAGGGCTTCAGGCATTAGGTAAAAGCAACAAGGATTGGTTTTGCTCTGGTTTTGTTTATGGTGTGATAATATGGAGATAGTTAGGTAACATGAGTCTCATACTTTCTAGGGACAAACAGTGGAGCTTACCCATGCTATCAGTCAGATGCATGTTTAAGAGCCAGGTGAATGATTTGCCCACACATTGTACTTCTGTTGAATTCAGCTAACTGTTGAAACTGTTGAAATATATATGATGCACATACACACATACATAAATGATACATATATAAAGTATATTGACATCAAAAGAGACAAACAGATATGTACTGAAGATGAAGACTATTAAACTGTTGAAACTCCCAGTTTATATGACCACACCTTAATTTTGCCTACAATGAACCCAGTGTGGTCATTAGGTTCCCCAGCTTTTACCTTTGTGATTCTCACACACACAGTGTTTCAGCAACATCTGAACATGCACATTTGTCTCAGCAATAAAAATGAGGACTCCCTTTTTATTTTCAGTACTGATGTTCAAAACAAGCTTCCCTACCTGGGAACATTGTTCACTCTATCAGATTTGTTATTAGAGTGGTCCCGACTTTGCTTTATGTTTGTATACTGGTCTTCAGATGAGAGGGGTCAGGGAAATCATCGTGGTACTGCTTCTGTGACAAACACCAGTGCCTTACCAATGTGCTTGTCCTTTTCCACTGAAGAGGGAAAGTTTGCTTTGTTTTGTTTTTGATATAGAAATGGCAGTTCACTGCTGTTGTTTTTCCACTGCCTTCCACATTGCAACAGCTACTTGACTTGTGTTGTGATCCCAGAATTCCCTAAGAGGTCACATTGAGCCCGTGACAGCACTGTCAGTGCTTGGCTTCTCAGACTTGAGAATGCCTTTGTCACCCGGGAGTTTACATAATGAGACTCTAGGTGTGCAGGAAGTCTGCCTGCAAAGTGGGATCTGCAGCATGTTTGACAGATGGGGGTGATGCTGCTTCGGGAGAGCTGGGCATGTGTAGAGGAGCGCTGCCTGGGACCCATGCATTTTTGCCTCCAGAAAATTACAAATTTTCCTAGGTTTTTAAATCATGTAAATGTTTACTATCCTGAGGATAGAGAGAATGGGGAGGGTATTTTAAGTTTTTGTTGTGTTTCTTTAAATTTTCCTTTAAAAATACTGGTTTGAGTAACTTATCTGAGTTAGCTTCCATGTTGTGAATCTGTTGCCATCTCAGTAGTAAAACCAGCCAAAAGTTCCTAGACAAAGGGCAGTTGGACCCTTTAGGAGTTACTGTATATAACGGCTTCCTTCAAGAGCCACGCAGCATCCATGAGCAAGTGCAGAAATGATACAAGCACACTCTCCAGATGTGGCGGGACTCTTTCTTTTTTGGTGTACAGACTCTCACCAAAAGCTGCTGTTTTCGTTCTTGTAATTGTTTCCTCGCTTCTCCTCCATTGTACATGTGGGGTATGCCATGTGTCAAATATGCAATAATGTGTTTACCGGATGCCCTTCTGAAGGGTGGTCCTCTGTAAAGCTGTACAGACTTTGCAGTCCAAGCACAATGTGCACATGTTAGTTTTATATACAGCAAAACTTGATTTTTTCAGATGGAAAGGTATTTTGTTTCTATACAAAGTTAAATGGGTTGTTTGTGCTTAATGTAAAGCTGCTTTATAAAATTGTAAAATAAAGTTTTTATCTTGAAAAGAAATGTACTTGGATATTTCTCTTCTTTTCCTGCTTAGTTTGTGATTGTGTGAGCCCAGCAAGCATTTGACCAACGTTTCCTGTTGAGCCTGCAGACAGGGAACCAGAGTACAGCATAGGAGCCTTAGTCTGTAGAAGCACAGTACACAGAACAGGTGAGAAGATAAAGTGCTGCACTGTGCTCAGTCAGGGACTGAAGCTCAAGCTGGGGCTCTGGCTAGTCAGGCTGGTTCCATGCTGCCTGTCATCTTTCTGTACTCATGTCTTTCGAATGATCAGCATCACCTCATATTCTCTCCTTGGTAAGATTTTAGGTTCCAAGTGTGAATCCAGCCTGAAGCTGCACCTTACTGAAAATTTTTACATGCTGGAATTGCAGTTGATCCTCAGCTGTTAGATTCCAGTGGCCATGCAAGTCAGAGCACAAGGCTGTCCTCGTTCTTGGAGCTGTCCTTTGCCCTCCACCTTCAGTTGAGGAACAGCTGTGTGGTCTCAAGCAGTGTTGGACCAGAGTGGATCATGAACTACTTTTGCTTTGATTTTGTAATTTGTGATAAAATTAAGGTTTGACCATAAATCTCATACTCTCTTAATTGCCCTTGTGGGGCAGATCCTTCATACCACAGAGGACTTAATACCTCATGAGCTCTTTCCTGCCTGTGTGCTGGATGGCCCTGACAACAGCTAGGTCAGTCAGTCTCTCCCTGCAAGAATCCAAAATTTAGTTAGAATTTAAAAACTGTCATAAAGAGAGAAAAGCAACAGAGAAAAAGCCAGAATTTTGACAGCCTCAAGCCCTGGATTCAATGCATTTCAGAGGGCGTGGACCTTCACTTAGGTTCCATAGAGTGTACCGGTATCCTTAGGACATTCCTTGTGTGCTGCTATTGACTGGATTTGGTTTCTGTGGCTTGCAATAGTTGAACCCTAATGAATAATAGTTTGAGGACAGTGGTCTGCAGATGGTACATTTCTTCATCCATTAGGGTGGCTGGAACAAAATACCATAGGCTAGGATAGCTTAAACAGCAGAGATTCAGATGTCTCAATTCCAGAAATGGGAAATTTAAAATCAAGTTGTAGGTGGGATTGGTTTCCTTTGAGGTTGTTTTTCCTTCCTGTCTTCTTCCCATGTCCTCACGTGGTTGTCCCTCCAGCTATGTTGTCTGAGTCCTAATCTCAAGGACACAAGTCACACTGGTATAAGGACTATTGACTTTTTTATATGTATCACTGTTAGGGGTTTGTTTATTGATTTATTGCTTTTAGTTTTTTTGTTTGTTTCGAGACAGGGTTTCTCTGTGTAGCCCTGACTGTCCTAGAACTCACTCTGTAGACCAGGCTGGCCTCGAATTTACAGAGATCTGCCTGCCTCTGTCTCCCAGGTGCTGGGATGAAAGGTGTGCACCACCACCACCCGGTTTATGTACCATCTTTTTTTAAAGTATGATATCTACATACAGTCATATTCTGTGATATATTGAGGCTTAAGATTTCAACATGCCCATTTGGGGGCAAAGTGTCACATTCAACCCATAATAACCATTCTTCACACAGAGTGCACAGGAACAGTCATTTGTTAACCAGTGAAGTCCCAACTCAGGTGCTTAGGAAACAAGAATGGGGCAGAGCTGCCTGGATTACAACTGTCAGGAATTTTGTCTTTGATCCCATGAGTTTTAATTCCTTGAATAGTACTGTCCAGAAGAAGGTTTTTTGTTTTGTTTTTTGTATATTGGTAAGTCAAATACTAAAATGATGTTTAAAATGTTTTAAAATGATGTTTTAAAAACATACCATCGGAAACTTGGCTAGTGGTCAAGAGTACATACTACTCTTGCAGAGGACCTGATTTCAGCTCCCAGCACACAAGTCAGGTGGTTCACAACCACCTGGAACTCCAGCTGGGGGATGTGATGTTCTCTCCTAGCCTCCAAAGGCACCACTTACACATACTTGTATGTACTCAAACACATGTGCACATAATTTAAAATAAACACCTTGTACTGGAGTTAAGAGCACTTCTTGCTCTTGCTGAGGATCTGAGTTTGATTCCCAGCACCCATATGGTTGCTCACAACCATCCATAACTCCAGTTCCAGTGGATCTGATACATGTAAGTGATGCACTCACATGGATGTGGGTACAACATACACAGTACAACATCTTAGACATCTTTTTACAAAGAATTTTAGGGCTGGAGAGATGGCTCGGTGGTTAAGACTGAATGTTACTCTTTCAGAACATACCCAATGTGTATGCCAGGCAGCTCACTACTGCCTATGATTCCAGCTCAAGAGAATCCAACACCTCTGGCTTCCAAGGGCATCCACACACATGGCGTGTATACACACACACATCTTTGAATAGTTTTTAAAGAATTTTAAAGTATGTTCATTTAAACTACATCTTTATTTTGAATACAGAATTCAGAGATATCCTGCAGCCATGGAGAAATGACTCATTCAGCAAAGTACTTGCAGTGCAAGTATGAGGACCTAATTCACATCCTAGCATTCATGTAATAAACTGGACACGGTGGCATCTGTCTGTCTTCCCAGCACTGGGGAGGCAGAGATATGAGGGCCCCTGGACTACCTGGCCAGCTGGTGTTGCCAGTCATCCAGCTCCAGGTTCAGGGAAACACCCTATTTATAAAAATAAAGTTGGAAGTTATTAAAGAAGATACCAATGTCTGGCTTTCACACACCTTCAGATGCATGTGTGAGTACATGCATTCACATAAACATACGTGCATCCATGACAGATGAGTATTTGAAAATTGCAAGTAGTGAGATTATTTTTTTTCTTTAACATAACAGTACAAACATATTTTAGGCCACCCCCTGGACCAAGCAAAGGACCCAGCAAAGTTCAGCACAACCTCTGAACCTCTCTCTGACCCCAGTAGGGTGAGCACATCACCCTTTCAAACAGGGCCTTCTGTGTTGCAGATGTTGGAGCAGCTGGTGTCATGGGTAAATTCCACACACATCTGTGTGCACTGTCCCTGCGAACCAATCCTGCCTGGAACTTTGGTTACCCTGGCCAGCATGGTGGGCTGCATGTGACTCGTGTCCATGATGGCAGTGATCTGGCAGAAAGTAACTTTTTTTCTTTGGCAAAGTTTCCTGGGTTGTTTGTTGTTTGTTTAACAGCTTTTGCACAGGGCCTACTACATTGTCCTGGCTGGCTTGGAACTCAGTATGCAGACCAGGCTGGCCTTGAACTCACAGAAATCCACCTTCCTCTGCTGAGTGCTGAGATTCTGAGATTAAAGGAGCATGCCACCACACCTGGCTTTAATAACTATTTTTAATCCCAAGTTCTTATTTTTATAAACTTTAAAACAGTCAACAATCTAGGATAAAACACTGATTTCCATTTTACCAGCCCATTAAGAATGTCAGGTTGAAATGGATGTGAATTTAAATGTTGTGTTGGTGATGAATTTGAATGTTTGCTGCTCCGTTTCTGGTGAAAAGAAATACATTTACCATCTGGAGCAAGTGATTGATCACTCCCATATGTAAACTGCACTTCCTGAATGTTAAAGAGCAGCCACTCAAAAGTTGCTAATCCTCCTCCAGGAGTAGAAGGATTTTGCAAAATGATAGCACTGTAAAAAGCCATTAGGGAGGAGTAACAAGAGCAAAGGGGCAGAGAAGAGGAGGAGGATGAGAAACGGCAGCCTCCACATGAAGCACGAGGCTAGCTAGGCAGAGTACTGGTAGGCAACCTGGAGCTCATGGCTTCTGAGCTTCCAGTCAGGAGGAGCTGGTGCCTGCCTGGGATTTTGCTCAGGAATAAAACTGAAGAAAGGCAACTTTGAGCTGTGGGTCTTGACCCCTTTGGGGGGGGTGTCACATATCAGATATTTATATTACGATTCATAACTGTAGCAAAGTTACATTTCTGAAGTGGCAACAAAATTTTCTGGTTGGGGTCAACACAACATGAGGAACTGTATTAAAGGATCGCAGTGGTAGGAAGGTTGAGAACCACTGAGCTAGAGGGATGGCTCAGTTGGTAAAGGCTTGCTGTGAAAGCATGAAAATCCGAGTTCAAATCCCAGATGGAGCTAGGTGAGGTATTGCGCACCTGTGACCTGCTGGGGAGGCAGAGACCACCAGGTGATTCCTGGGGTCTCATTGGCCAGTCAGCCTAGCCAAATTAGTGAGTTCAGAGTTCAGTGAGCTGTAAGAGAGGAGGGGGCAGGACAGACAGACAGATTGACTGACTGACTGACTAAGAGACAGACAAAGACAAGACTAGAGGACAACCTCTGACCTCCACGCTCACACAGACACACCCACATATCCATACACAAATGGCTATTTCTAATGTCTAGAAAACCTGGTATCCATTGCTTTGGGGCCTAGAGAGGACAGTTACTCTCCAGGGTGAGGTGAACCTGAATTTAAATCTTGCCTATAAACAAATATATAGCAAACTGCATGATTTGATTTTGATGCCTGATACCGTTTTTAACAACTGGCAAGATGAATTCTCTGGAATTCAGCTGACTACAGTGGGAAACCCCAAATTCCCAGTCTGTCAAGATGAACTGGGGGAGGCGTCTTACAGCCCTAGCTCCTGCAGGGGGCACTGTCTCCATGGGACTGTGGCTCAGCTCCCATCCCTAAGGAGTGGGGGGAATATTAAAAAAATTATAAATTCAAGTTAGAGTTGGAATTGGGCACTCTCCCAACACCTTGCTGTGTGCCTTCTAGAGTCCTTGTATTGTACTTTGTCCTTGGAGCACCCTAGCTAGAGGAGTAGATGCCATACAGATCTGCACTATCACAGAAAAGGGCAGGAATCTGGGCTCTGGACTGGCTTACTCCATGGCTGTTTTAACCTGGAAATGAGGCTGGGGCCCCTGGGGTGCACCTTATCTCTCAGCTTGTTGTGTCCACCCTAGGATGGCTCTGAAGGAGAAGGGAAGGGGCCCACTCTCCTTTCCCTTTCTTTTGGTTATTCTGGATCTCCTCTGAGCTCATTCCCAGTGGGCTGGGCACCTGTCTGCTCCTGTTAGTGATGTGTGTGCCTTTCTCTTGGTTCCTGTGGTGCTCTGGGCCATTTTCCTCTCTTCAAGGGGTTCTGTCTCTCCTCTCAGACTAGGGCATCACCTAGGGGGTGCGGCTGAGCCTCCCTTAGATGAACCTCAAAGCTGTTCCTCTTTCTCTCCATCTCCCTTCAAACATGTCTGTTCCAGAGTTCTCCATCTCCCTCCAAACATGTCTGTTCCAGAGTTCTCCATCTCCCTCCAAACATGTCTGTCCCCAGAGTTCTTCATCTCCCTTCAAACATGTCTGTTCCAGAGTTCTCCATCTCCCTTCAAACATGTCTGTCCCCAGAGTTCTCCATCTCCTTCCAAACATGTCTGTCCCCAGAGTTCTCCATCTCCC